>JBBPJU010000839.1:0-16620 GCA_038088875.1 Austroboletus festivus
ATCCTCTTCCTCATCCAGTGCATCGTAAATAGACCCCCGGGACTTTCCAGTTCTGCGCTCCGGCTGAGTCTGTTCGACGTCTTCTTCCTCGTCATTCTCGGGCTGTACAGGGTCAGAATTCTGGTCCTGGATTGCGTAGTCGTCTTCTAAATCCATTGAGATGGAATGGTGGTAGTATGGAGCAAAGTGTACGTGGATGACTGACTTCTCGTTCACGTCTTTGATTAGTCAGCATTCCACTTTTGTCCAACTTTGATCGGCCTTATGACATGCGGTTAATTGCTCCTCTGACATTGGTTTTCAACATTCTCAGGTATGTTTTCTCTATGAGTCGTCAATTTTATCACGAACCCGTCGCACGCTGCACGAACCACATTGCTAGTACTTGTTTCTTGTCAACTCCTACTTACATATATAGCAGCGTGTCAATTGGAAGAGAGGATGGCATTCTTCCTCGAACTTCCACTCGAGCTATTGCCAGTAATATTTGAATTCATATTCAAGCCTCAGAACCTGTCGACACTATGTCTTGTGAACAAAATATTTAACAGATTCGCGATCCCTCTGCTATATCGCCGTGTATTCATTTTCGCTTGGTACAAAGACGCCAAGTCCAAGGTCGGTGTTGGGTCGAGATTACCTTGCTAAGGTCGCTGGATGGTGTCTTTACAGGTCATTTTTCTTTTTCGTACCTTATCTGGTTGCCCACATCTCGCTCGTCACGTACAGAAATTAGGCGAGTCGCAACGGAATCGCATTTGCGACTGCGACTCCCGCTCATGACACCCCTTGACATTAGAGATCAGAGACTTTCCAAAAGGACTTTCCGTCGACAAATTCTCTGAATTACTGCAAACGTGCTCTCAAGGAATCAGGAACTGCGTTAACCTTAGGTCCTGTACTTGGACCAGGGACGGATCTCTCCATTCCGCCGTGCTCGAGTCTCTCGCCGGTTGTCCGCAATTGCACGAGATAGAGATCAATGGAAGCGACAGCGGATATGATCCAGCATTGCTCACACAACTCTCGCGTTTGAGCAGGATCTCGTTGATAATGCCCAGCGTTCACGTTTTGAATATTTTTCCGACTTGGATTTCTATCACAGGCGAAACGCTTCGCAGTCTCACGGTCGTTTGTAAGGTGAGGATAGTCCATGCAAATAGAAGCAACTAGATAGTGAACCACGGTCCATCCGTAGGCATCAGCGCAAGTAACCGATGCATTTCTAGGAAACATCGCGCCTAACCTTGACGGTTTGGAATACTTGTCCATCGTTGGGTGTCCCAAAGTGACTCATGTTGGCATCGGGGCGATTGCCTCTGCCAACAAGAAAGGGCTTGTTGGGATAAATGTCGAGGGCCTTTCGCAGGCATTTGTACGTGTTCTGCGTATGTGGAGGCTCGATTTTCTGGCCTTAGTCTTGCGTCTGCTAGGATATGTCCGCATTCAAAGGTGCATGTCTCCGCAACGAGGCATTCAGGCGGCTAAGAGCCATCACCCTGACCGTGCACATTCACGTGCCCCTGGCGAAGTGGACGAGGGACGTCGAAGATATCTTGTCTTCTGCGCCACTAGAGTCCTTTTCGATATATTCCACCAGCACATCGTTAAGAACGCCTATACTAGATGAATTCTGGAAAAGCATAGTGGCAAAACATGGTCACCGACTTAGGCAATTTTCTGTCCACCGTATGCAGGTTGGTCTCGCCGCACTTGAAGCGATTTGCTCACAATGCCCGCTACTGGAGCGATTATTTATAGTAGCGGATCAGCGGGAACTAGTGAGTCTGATCGCAGTTGCGCCCCTGCATGTGAAATGATCGTATTTTCGAGGACGACGCTGTCCGCTTATTCGCGCTCGCAAGGAATCTCCGCACACTTCACATCAACTTTCCGCTAGCAATGAGTGAATCTTCGGCGACAATGTCTCCGCCCATGCTGATGCAGAGGGCTATCTCGATCATATCGGCTTGTTCTCCTACGCTCGTCCACATCGGTTGTAATACACGGGTATGGCAGGTGAGAGTAGTATGCGTTGCAATAGAAGCTCTTCTTATGTGACGAATTGTTAGGTCAAGAGAACTGTCTACGAGGATGAGGATGGCGACAAGTATGTTGTACCGACGCTAGCCCCGCAGGAGAACCCCGATATTCCCGAACAGTTTCTCGTCATTCGAATATGAGCTTGAGAAGTCGTGGGATTGAACGTTGCATCGTGTTGATTGTGTCCCTGAACGAAAGGGAAATACTTTTATTTGAAGTGGTCAATGTGGTCAAGTAGTCACTTTAGGAGTGATTAGGACAAATAACCGAACACGTGTAAACTGGGCAAAGTGGCTACAGTGGAATGGAACTGAGTTGGATGCGCCTTCACTTCCTCTTCTTGACCATGGAATCTGTGAGTGCTATATCGACGAGCACCTCGACCATACGTACGCTGCATCCATGGCAGGCTGAGCATCGAGTTAGTGCCGTAGCCGGGATTTCACAACCGTCGTCACCTCGGTCAAGTGCCCTTCCTTCTCCTGCCGACAGCCCATCAGAGTCCATATCCTCGCTGCCATCCGTCGGGTCTTCTTTCTTCTTCTCCTCCGCTGCTGCCAGTCCCCCTCACTCCCATCTTCAATCCGACCACGCCAGAGATTCTACACAGGGGCTTATCATTCCCTCTCTGACCCTCCCAGAAGCCCTCCCTCGGCCGACGCAGTACGGGAAGACCCTGGGAGACGTCCGGTTACTTGTCATCGGCGATGCCATTGAAGGTTGCAACTTGGTGTCCAGCCTGCTGCTGGCCGACAACGAGGACGTGATAGACGCCGGAGAATGGGAAACGACGGGTGGTGGTTTCGTGCTGCGCGCCTCCACGGACTGGATCGAGCACAAGGACGCGCATGGGCTAGAGAAATTTGAGCCATCACGCAACATTGAGCTTATCGCTCGCCCCAACATTCATGATGATGTACGTATACCCCATCTCGTAGCGAACTTTTTGTTCTGACAAACAGGCGGAAACCAGCCCTCATCCATATTACCCATCATCCACTCGCCATTTCATTCTCTACTGGAAATCATCGACCAACGCTGCCAGCCATCCGTCGTCCTGGCCAACTTGATCGCTTCACCATGGACCCCGCTCTACACAGCTCTCATCATTCTGACAGACTCGGGTGAGCCAACTTCTCGTCTCCCTTTGCATACGCTGAATCACATGGCGTACACAGGGCCTTCCAACACAGAGGATGCCCTCATTGACGTGCTCGCACCCCATATCCCCGTCATCGTGCTTCGTCACGGCGTAGATCAAACCAGATTCCCTTCACGACCTCACATGTCTTCCTTCAGGCCCGGCTCTTCTCTAGCACTCCGTAATGGCTTATTCCGATCACCAGAAACCCTCTCGTCCTTGCGATACGAGGCAGCCGAACGGTTCTTGCGTTGGCGCGAAGTCGAGCGTGCGGTAGAAAACATTGCCGCAAGCCATCGCGAAACGGCGCATTACATCGCTGAAGCGCCACAGGGGTGGGATAAGGCCAGGTGGGAGGCCGAGTGGGAAACGCGACTATCACAGGACGTTGCTGCGCGCTCGAGAGAGAATACCATCACAGGACGAACTGATGCTGTTAATCCGCCCGTTCCCTGTGTGGACCCTCTTCATCTTTCCAGTTTGCTATCCCTGTCTCTTTCGCTCCTTGGATCGGTCAGAGACCGTCTTCAAAAGAGCACGTCGAGAGCTTGGGAAAAGTTGTCTGACGGGGAGGTGCGAGTGACATTGCTGGGTAGCTTTTGTATCGGGATTGGAATTGGTCTTATGTTTCGATAGCTTCTTTCTGTTGCTCAACGATTTATGGACTTGCAGGTGCTGTATTATATCACGCTAGTTTGGCGGTTAAACCATTGGGTCCTAAGAATTAATTATCCGGAAAAGTTATTACTGAGGCTCAATGGTCTAGTAGCATGATACGTGCTTCGGGTGGTTTCCCCACCACAAAGGTGGTGAAGATGTACGTGACCCGGGTTCAATTCCCGGTTGAGCCCTTTGATTTTCCAATTAGTTCACCCTTTCTTCCATCTTTTTGTGTTCGAGTTGGTTAGATCTAACTTTGGATTACTGTAACAAAAATACAGACACTACATAGTGTTACATCGAGTTTCCCGCTGACAGTCCTGCCGTCTCAAACTAATGCACTAAACAAGTCGTGCTAGAGATGTGGAACCGCGCTCCTGAATAAGAACCTTGGTCCTACGATTCTCCTGCGAACAGCGTAATTCGTGGACGAAACTCGATTTTTCTGGCGCTTATGAGCCTGTGAAAGCAACCATCTTTCGATCGTAGCGAGAATATCCTGTAAATGACAAGACTCAGATGATGCGAGGGTCTCATATCTACTTAACCACGCTTACAGCAAGAATCATTTTCGAACGTGGGGTAGTGGCCCAGAGGAAGTCGGACTCTTCGTTTCTAGCTGTGATTTCTCTTTTAAACGTTGCCAGAGCCGGGAGGTTGCGCTTCTTGCACAACTGGTCGTTCGCCTGGACAACCAAGGCGTGCATCGCGCACAAACGATCGAGACGCTTCTCACCCTTTGTTAAAAGGGACAAACAAACTTCAATATCTTTTGCAGTGGATATTTTGGCGTCGAACAAGCTGCCCATGAAGCTAGCGATGTTAATGCCGTGTGGGGCAGGAGACGCCGTGGTGCAATCGGCTGATGATACATTCGTCTCACTCTGCACGATTTGGTTTACGATCGAGCTTGGTAACGGTCTACGATGTTGACTCACCAGCTCCCAGTGGTCCTTGAAGGCCTCCAATGAAGAGGAGCGAATGGCGTTGCCCAGCCTCTTGCCTTCCAGGTAGGACGTATCCCCCACCCTTTTAACGGTGGCACGCACAATGCGGGATGCCAGCGGCACAGATGCCACAGACATTGTCGCAAGCGCGATGAGTGACTCGATAAATGCATTCATTCCACGGGTGTGGTATACGAGTAACCATTGGTTTACCATGCTATGAAATTCCACTGGGGCCGGCGAGGATCGATTACTAGAGGATGAAAGGCTGTTACGATCCGAAGAGGAGGGAGAATTGCTGCCGGGGGATCGGGACGAATCCTCTTCAACATCGATTTGACCAGTAAAGTTGTACCATGACCCTTCGCTCGCAGTATCGTATTCGGGAGCCTTTGGAGTGGGCGAGTCGGCGCCCTTAACAAACCGCCAGACGTCAAGATCGCCATCGACAGAAGAATGGTTTACTGCAGCATCACAAGCGTCGAAGTTGAATGTTGTTGGGGTTGGAGGAGGGGCCAGAGGAACAATCGATTCGGTGTTCATTGATGATGACAGGGTATCCACCATGTCATTCGGTACATCCTTCCACGCAGCGATTACTCCAGCATCCGGAAAAGGTAGAATACCTTGTCTGAAATGTGACCGTAATCGTTTGAGTTTAGTCTCCAGGTGACCAACCGAGATATAATTCTGATCCATCTCGTGATCGACAGGTCGCGAAACCAAAGTCATAGCGGGTGGTGCGGACGTGAGAAATGGAGTGAATGACGAGAAGGTACTGTGAACTTCTGGACATCGCCCTGGATGATTTTATAGCCTGTTGAAGCTGGAAGTGTGGAGGTGAACAATAGTCGCAATTGTCCATCCACTTGGACAACGAGGCCTATCAAAGCAACTGTCCCAAGACAGAAAGTGGTTCCAGTAGTGGTTCAGTAAATATAAACGTAGGAGCATCAGTACTCGAAAATTATACTTGAGACCCGGAAAGCGTGTTTAAAGGAGAGTGAATCGACGCGTTGTCTTGTCACTCATGCACATGGCCTGGGGTAAGTCAACTTTGCAATCTATGGTCCTATTCACTTGAGATCGATCTTGGAAGCAATATATCATGTTTTCGGTGCTCAGCGTCTGATAATGACCTTCTTGGTTGCCTCAGGGTGTAAGGTGTTGGCGGTTTGCTTCAAGGAGTGGCAAAGTCTATGACCGCATGGCCGCTTTCGACTGTCCGACACTCCAACAACTCCATGTCGATCCGATTTCTGTGAATACGGTAACATCTGCACTAGAACGATCCAAGGAATGGCTTTCCAAGTTCCAAGTCAGCACGTCAACGCGCGACCTCGACGCGGTCGTATCTCTCTTTCATCAACATGGGTTTTGGAAGGACATTCTGGCCCTCACTTGGGACATGCGCACAATTCGTGGTCATTCGCCCATTCGGCGCTTGCTAGAGATGCGTCCTGCTGCCACCGGTCTTTCAGCCTTTCATCTTATCGAGGACGCAATACGAGGCCCGACGATCCCCAAGCCACAACCTAACCTGGTTTTCGTTCGTTTCTGCTTCGAGTTCGAGACAGATCATGGTAAAGGAATCGCAGTCGCCTTCTTGGTCCCTACACCGGATGGACCGTGGAAAGCATGGTCACTGTTGACCCGGCTCGATGTCCTCAAGGGATACCCAGAAAAAGTGCGTTGTTATCACGTCAGTGCTCACGATGTCCACATGCCGGTCTCTCAGATCGGCGATTCGCGTCCCCGTCTCCTACATTCGTACCACGAAAGCTGGGAAGAGCGACGCCGACGCGAGATCGAGTTTGAAGATGGCGACCCGACAGTGCTCATCATTGGGGCTGGACACTGCGGACTCGTGATGGCAGCGCGACTGACCGCTCTCGGCGTTCCTACCCTTGTGGTGGACAGAAACCAACGGGTCGGAGATAACGTACGTTTGATGTTTATACCCATCTCATACGCTAAAGATATTTACGATAGTGGAGGATGCGATACAAGTCACTCTGCCTTCATGACACCGTTTGTAAGTAGTCTCCAAGCATAATATAATGCATATACCACCCGCACAAGCAGTTCACACCTTTGGACATAGGGAGAAATCAAATGCCATATTTAGAGTGAATAAATGCAACTCACGGCGCAAATTCATTCGGCTCACCTTTTTCTTTTATAGTTTTCCAAAAACATGGCCTGTCTACATCCCTGCTTCAAAGGTAGTTTTTCCCGTTTTCCAGTAAAGCATCTAATTTCCCGCAGCTGGGTGATTGGCTTGAATCCTATGCAGTGACCCTTGACCTTAACGTTTGGGTATTATCCTCCATAACCAGCACAAGCTTTGTCCCAGAATCAAAAACGTGGCGAGTTTCCATCAATCGATGCGAAAAGACAAGAACAATCGTCGTAAAACATCTCGTTTTTGCGACTGGTTTCGGTGGCGGGTTTCCAAAGGTACCTGAGGTACCTAGAAAGGTGGATACCCTCCGTACACAATTTTGTAACCCGGTTGACGACTCCTGTTTTTATGGTCAGGAAGTGTATCATGGTTCCGTCCTACATGGTAGTCAATTTACATCCGGCGCAAATTATAGAGGAAAAAAGGTGATCGTCGTTGGTGCCGCCACTTCAGGTTAGTATACCGCCACTGTTTGACTTTGATACATGTTCTTAATTTCGTAGCTCATGATATAGCCCATGACCTATCAGCCCATGGATGCGACGTTACAATGTATCCGCTGCTAATTCGGGATGATTCTCCTGATCTGATCCTAACATCAATAGGATCCAACGTTCACCGACGTGTGTGATGTCCAGGGAGGCATTCCAAAACCTTCATAGAGGTGCGACCAGATATAGTTGGATATCGTCTTGCCTAATCCTTTTTCTCTTGGGAATGCCAGAGAGGTACAACGAACACTATCCTATCGATTTCGCAGACACTCTCTTTGTAGCACTTCCCTACGCAACCCTCAAGTGTCTTGTGAGAGCGTCGGTAGCGCATGCGGCGAACGGGGTGGATAAGTGCGCGGTATTGCATAGCGTGTTGTTGTGTGATGATGATGACAAATAGGGAGCTCCTCGACAATCTGGAGAGAGTTGGCTTTCGGACTTACCTTGGTCCAGATGGAACGGGTTTTCCGTTCTTGATACTCGAAAGAGGCGGAGGAGGCTACATTAGTCGGTCCTTTCCGAAACCTCCGTCCCTGTTGATCCAATGAATCTTCCCAATCAGATATGGGCGCCAGCAAAGAAATCATCAACGGGACCATCAAGGTGAAGAAAGGATCCCCCCAGAGGTTCACAGAGGGAGGAATCGTACTTGAAAATGGCACTGCACTAGAAGGCGAGGTTGTTATCTTCGCCACAGGGTGAGTAATATCCCTAAGAGGCTTGGCTGAACATTAAGGCATACTTTTTGATCTCGGTCTCGAAATCGTCCGTGGTTTGTGGCTGATGATCTTGCCCGTATGTGGTGTAGTTTTGGCGATTTACGCAGCTCGATAGAGGAGGTGTGTGGGCCGGACGTGGTATCCAAGGTCGGTAAGGTGTGGGGGTTGGATGCAGAAGGGGAATTACAAGGGTTATGGCGAAGAACCGGACATCCGAGGTTATGGGTCACGATGGGTAAGCCCACGTCTCCACATGTATCATGGTCGTCGAACTTTCCTAAATGGCGGGTCCATGCACAGCCAACTTTACTAGTGCTCGCCTGCACTCGCTGCATCTGGCGCTTCGTACGTTCATTCTTCTGCATACTACAAATGTACGCGACTGAAGTGTGACAGAGATCAAAGCTATCGAAGAAGGCATTGTCCAAGACGATGATATCTTTGCTGGATGAGGCAGAGTGTAGACAGTACCGTGGATTCGGTCCCTGCGACCCACGCGTCTTACGAGGCCAAGATGCCTAATCTTGCACAACTATTTTCCCTCTCGCCACTTGAGAATAGAATGATATATCGTCATATAAGGATCGCCTACTGTATATTAAGGAGCGGCAGGGACATGCATCCAACAGGTTGGACGACGGCATCCGAGAACGAAAAATGACTGAAGGCATAGAATGTCACACCAAAAGTCCTCGTACGGGAAACGACCTGATGGTGAAGCGAGACGGTATACATCCCATCGTCGATGGTGGGATCACAAGACGTGATATATGCGACCAGAGTACACCTACAAAGTATAGAAGAGCTGGATACACAGAACACTGGAATAACCCAACACGTGCGGAAAACTCTGAATGGCTATCCTTGAAAGGCAATACCTTTCTTCGTCGTTTCTGCAAGTCCACCTCCTGCGAACCCCGTACCTAAGAGGTCAAAGTCAGCACGAGAGACGGAACACCGACAACTACGTGGACACACCTTCCCGCTTTAGTTCTACGATATCAGCGTCTTTCAATGCATGGTCGCAAACAATGCATTGGCTAGCAGGCCGCACAAGAGAGTCCGTACAGACCCTGCAAGTGACGTGAGAGCAAGGTCGCATTACTGGAAAGTTGCATGAGCCGTCATGCTTTGAAAGGTCGGAAAGGGCCGCACGTACGGAACAATAATTTATTATTAGAAAGGTTAGTCTTGCAGGATGGACATATCGGATTCTTTGGTTCTTCGCGCTTTTTCGAGTCACTGGTCGCGGGCGTCGATTCGGCGGAATGCGAGTTGGAAGACGGGAGAAAGGAAAACTGGACAGGTATGAATGACTTCAAGCTTGAAACATCAAATCAGACAGAAATCCGGAGTCATGACAACGAGACATACTTGATCGCATGAGGTGGCTGGCCCCCTCGACACATTGTTTGAACCCTGACGTCTTTCAATGACGAGGGTGGACCATTCGACGTGTAGGTGGGTGTTAGCGATGGTAGCCAAAAGTCGGGTAGTTTGTGCCGCAGTGCCTCTGCCTGCTCTCGTTCAATTAGCCGTAGTGCGGCCTCCTCTGCTTCTCGTGCGAGCGCCTCGATGGTCGAACTGTCGAAGTCTAGTTTCCGTTTTCCCAGGCGACCTGCAGAGCTGTAAGATCAAGAATGACCATCACGAAATCACACACCCTCTTTCGTCGACTCGGCACCAGACGTTGAGGCGACGGCAGGCAGGTTGGCAGATAAGCCGAGTTGACCCTTTTCAAAATCGCGCAGGACACGTTCTCTCGCTGCTTCCAAAGTGCGCTGTTTTTCCTCTTCTGCCTCTCTCTTGAGCTGCTCTAGTCGCTCCTTCTGTCGTTTGATGTCTTTCTTCTGGTTCACTGTGCGCGTCTCTCAGTCTAGGTCTTCCCCGGCAGAACATGCGATCACGTACGGAGATCGGCATAGGCGCACTCTTTGCAGAACAAATGTCCGTGATCGCAAGCAATTGGATCTCGTGCTCGCTGCAAGCACAGAGCGCAAGCATCAAAGTTGCGCATGGATTCGTTTCCTAAACGTTGCTAGAACGGCTTAGCCCACATGGTGCACTTTTTACAAGAACCTCCGCAGAGAGCAAAAACACGTACACGTCTTGTACCATATTCTGTCTTTTGCTTTTCTGCGTACGAGAAAACGGAAGAGGCGGTATTGTTTTTACTATGCTTCGTCATCGCTGTCGAGCGTTTTAGTAGACCAAGTAACAAATTGCACAGCCACAAGTCGTAACCCATCTTCGTCGCTTCCGATCTAAGAGCACATATAAGTTACATATCCGAGTCTCGAGAACTTCAATCTCTGTGCTGCACGAGCTAGACTAAAATAAAAGGGTAGCAATAAATATCCTGCCTACTTGCATACTCTTCGATTGATCGGTACCATGGCCGCCAATCATTAATTGCATCAGGCTTTTAGCTCGTCAGAGCTTTTCTTCATGGATGATTCACGCTACAGTGCCATCTTTCGAGTTGAATGCCCTCTAATTCAAGCCCTTCTTCTTCGGCAGCCTGACCCTCGGCGCCTACGGGAGCATCCGCAAACTCTATCGCAGAAACAGCTGAAGATTGACCGGTAAAGGGGTGCGACACCACACCGAACCCAGTGTCGATCCCTTGGAAACGGCCACGGATGTCACGGTCATAGAGCTCTCGCATACCAAGGATAAACCGAGGTATTGCAACGCATATGGCCACATAGCCGCATGCGAACAGGATCATTACCGGAATGTTAGTAAAGTTACCGCCGCTTTGAAGTAAAGTGACCATATTGAAAAACATATCCCTAGAAGTTGAGCAGAATAGTTTGTAAACATTTACGGATATTATATGACGGCACGAAAACAACAATAGCAGGACGCACATCAGGAAATAAAAGATGCCTTCCCTGACGAATAGTTGCACATATCGATTTGGCTGCCACTGCTTAGTCGCCTTGTACATTGCAACTGACTGCTTCAAGGTTTGGAGGATAGCGAGGAGGAAAACAAGAGTGCTGAAGGCGAAACGTGGTAGTTGAACGTGGAAAGAACGATAGGGCGGATCGTGCTTGTAGGAAATAGTGCAAAAAGTAAAATTGACAACCCGGACAACTGAGACTGTAGACTCGGCAAGATTATATTCTGAGCTCGCGCCAACAAACATAATTTAAGCTAGGGCGCACCTGCCAGATGGGTGTTAGGGTCGTTGTAGATGCCTGTAAAAACTAGATTTAAGGCAACCTCGGGCACATAAATGCATAAGAGGCCGTAAAGGATCGGTTTAGATCGATTCCACATTGCGTACACTCGCAGCATCATGATCACTGATGTTGGAAACATTGGCTACGGTAACGGAAATCATGGGCTAGTTACTCACGATCAGCAGCGAGAAGGAGTATCTGGAGTCCCCAGGCCGCTACCACAAAAGTAGCTGTGCCTTTAAAATAACTATATTCCACACCGATCCTATAGAAGCGATGAAATTATGGGCGCACATCTGTCGAATCATTGTCAGTAGAGCTTCGCAATCTAGATTTGGATGCGTACGTCTAGAAGAAGTTCAGGTCAAGAACAAGATCCCGCATAGCAGGCAAAAACGTACTATCTGAGGACCAGGAATAAGGGTAGTGCCAGCTGCGAATACACTTCATTATCAACTATATAGTAAAGGTATGGTTGATCTCAGAGCATACCAAGAGCATCCGTGCTTGAGATTGAATTCACTCTCAGCTTTGACATGTATGCACTGCGATTACCGTTGACTTACATAGTAGAACAGAGACCGACGTAGCGGGCCTACGAAACTGTTAACATATAACGATGTATTGAGGGCTTACACACACCAGGAGAAACACGGTAGAGATCCAGGTCCAAGGTTTCCGCTACGGTATTATCAGTAATCCTACACTCAGCGATAAGCGGCGATTCAACTTACCCAAACGTACTCTACCTTTAAATAAATTATGACAACCGAAGGTGTAGATAGGGAAACGACATACCTCTCTTGGAAAGACGAGGACTGCAAGGGAGGATAAAGATAACGAAAAAGCTGGGGTGCAAAAGAATCTCTTACGATAATCGTATATAACGGCAATGATACCGGCCACTGTACTCGTCTATCAGATCAATCACTCGCGAGAGGCATAAGCGAGCCATACGGGCTACATAATTGTTTGCCTGGAGGACCTCCAGTGCAGACGGTAAGTCAGACGACTCGGACATGACAAGAGAAACAGCTAAGTGCGCAAGAATCAATGTTGAAGAGACGGAGGTGGTTAGTGGCTCAGAGTCAACAATGTCGTGGTCCTCGTAGTTACATGTCCCTCGTTTCATTTGAGATTTTGGAGATGCGCGGGAAGCTGATGCCAAGGTCTCCGCGCAGAGAAACAATAGACAACAGCCTACATGCTGTATTCCATACTGCAACCGTATACTGTAGGGTCGAGTCATGATGTCAGATTTCTAGGCTGGGCATCAGAACAGCACCATTACAAGTTAGATTGGGATTATTGAGTGCCTCCCTGACCATACGTATGCTTCAAGGTGTTAAAATATCCCTCTTACCGTACTCCACATGATTTGCCACTTAGGCAGGGTTACATGGAGTGCGTAATGCCCCTTGACCAAGCCCGCCAAGGGATGGATGGCAAGGTAGGCCAAAAGTTTTAGTGTTTGAGGGACAGCGTTAAACCGAATGTCGGAGATGGATTATGAGAATTGATTAATCAGCGGTAACCTTTCATCAAAACATACATACCGTACAGCCGCTATACAGAGCTCTCTCATGTTCACCCACACCTTATCATCTAGGTCATGGTGAGGGCTTCTCAGTGGAGGAATGAACCTCCCCCTGCCTCAGATCATGCATGGTGATCGTACGTATTCCGAAATCCTACATTTCAATTGGTATTGAAGTATGGTTTGCAGATTCGGATACGCAAAGGCGTGAATAGATCTTCCCCTTGGTGGTTCCTGGTTACGTCATGCGGGCGTCGTTTCAATGTTGCGTTTGGTGTTTTACGTAGCTGAGCGCCGGAACCAAAATACTTGATACCCGAGAGCCAGTGTCATCGACTGATAGCTTTTTCACGAGTATAGCAGTGCAACTATGGAACAAACCCCGAGACTATAGGGTCCTATCACTGATTTGGAGAAATACGGGAATTACGCACAAAGCCAATGGACTCAACAGGGCATGGGTGACGGCGACCTATTCAAGATCAGGCAAACCAAAAGGAAATGCAATGCAACGGGCAATTAGAACATGAACCCAACTGGTCAGGAGATGGACCGCCTAGAAGATGGGAGAAGCTGTCTAAATAACGTCCGAGAATCACCACGACGAGGCCTGTCATGTGTCAGGAACAAACATCATCGATCCACGCAGTGACGCCAGAGAGCAATAGAGAATCACTTCAATGATGTGTCACTGAATACCTTCAAAGACTTGCAAAAGGCTTGGAGATACTGGATTTACAAAATTTGTGCGGATAATCTATGTGTAAGTTGTCAACAATGTCCGAGTTCGCCTGGAAACTGTGATCATATAAGATTCGCTGTAAGAGTAAGAAACGATATGGTATGAACGGACTCTAGAGGACATGACATCCTTGAGCTGTGTCTTTGGTATGGCCTCTGCGAACGCCTTCCTCTTCAATCGCACGTGTGTTGCCCGCTCGAATGCATAAGCAAATCCGATTAGTTGATACTCGCTGTATGCCGTGCCCATAAAACACAAGCCAAACGGCATTCTGGGGGCTTTTTTATGCAGAGGTGCGGGCGGGTTTGGTGTTGGTTCGGTGGTATCAGGGAGAAAACCAAGCGGAACTGTGCCATATTTCGTCCCTGACGTGAGTTCGAGAGCAAAGAGTATAATACATACCGGATATGAGAGGATATCCTGCGATCGCCGCAACCTTCGTCGCATAACCTGCATGTAGAGACGGTCTGGAGGGTGCCCTACTGGGAAATAAAAACACAACACACTATAATCTGCATTGGAAGGTAAAATGATTGCGTCCAGGGAAAACTTCTTCAGTGTAGCGTCAATACCGTCCATACGAGCAAGCTGATAATTTTTTTTGATGGCATCATAGTAATCCTCATCCTGCTTGCTTGCCTCAGATGCATGGAACCTTGTAACAAGCCAACATCATAAAGACCTTGACCAATTAAATCCAACAACTCACTGTGATTGATCGGTGTAGAAAGGCTCCGGAAGCTCTATGTCCCTGTTCTCGTTGTTGAATCGAATGACATCCGAGAGATTATGAATGTCTTGTGGACATTTACGAAGTCCTTCAATGTATTTATTGACTCCGACTTTGAACTCGACAGTGAGTACCAGGTTTTGGAGTTTGGAGGATTTGAGCTCTTCGGCCCTAGGGAATTCAACAGGATCCACAACGTCTGCACCGAGGGAGCCTAAAATATCAAGAGCCTTGTTAAACTCCTCTTTGATAAAGTCGTCATCTTGCATCAAATCCCGCGGTACTCCAAGTCGTCTTCCCTTAAGTGCGTTAGTATCCAAAGACCCAGCATAGTGGGAGGCACTGGGTTGTCCCATCGTTATATCATCGTCATTGTCCTTTCCAGTTATGGTATAAAGCAATAGCGCAGCGTCTGCAACAGAACGACACATTGGTCCAGCTGTATCTTGCGTAGATGATACAGGGATGACTAGATGATAAGTAGTCAGCACACGCTCCCGTCACGTTCGCCCGGTCAATGTTTACCTCCGGCGCAAGATACAAGCCCGACGGTAGGTCGGATGCCAACGATGTTATTCCTACTGCTCGGGGAAATGATGGAACCGCACGTGTCTGTACCAAGGGACGCGGCTGCAAGTCCAATAGCCATGGCGACCCCATTTCCGGAACTCGAACCAGAGGGATCTCCGTTGGGATAGTACGGAGAGACAGTCTGTCCACCCCGTCCAGAGAACCCGCTAGAAACATTTCCTCTAAAGTTGGCCCATTCGGACATGTTGGCCTTGCCAATGAAGATGGCGCCAGCCTCGCGCAGCTTGGCCACTGCAAGCGCATCACCTACCACCTCCGAGCCAAGGAGGGCGTATGATCCTGAAACAGGGATGAGCAGAGGTCACCGGGCAACCAGAGAGTGCATACCAGCGGTTGTATTCATGCCTGTGTAAAACTTCAGCGCGGCTCGATTACGATGATAGGGTAGTTGTCTTCTCACCCTCCTCGTGTAATGTCGCAATGTTGTCTTTGAGGAGTAACGGGATGCCGTGTAGTGGCCCACGACTCCCCTTTTCCTTGCGCTCTGCGTCGAGCGTTGCTGCCTGTACCAAGGCCTGTGGGTTTGTCTCTATGACTGCGTGGAGGGCGGCCCCCTTCAAGTTGACTTCCTCGATCCGTGCGAGATATGCCTACAGAGTACACGTAGCACCGCCAGGTTACAAAGTACATCAGCAAAGGGCGAACCTTGACCAACTCCACGCTCGTAAAGTGACCCTTTTCAAGGCCATGCTGAAGCTCGACGATGCCGGCTTCGTACAGGTCTGGGAGAACAACAGGATCGGTAATTTTATGACGGACAGACATATCCCCAGATAGTTTGGGATTGAGCACAGTACGCCAGAAAGTGGGTGCCTTGAGTGATATCGATAACAGTATCCCTGTCTGTGCCTAATGATAGTCTTGTCTGTCCATTTGAAAGCTGAGGTGCAATAGCAGCCATTTCACAATGAGCTACCAGGTTAGAACTTTACCTCTGTGTTTGGCCTCCCCTCTAGCTGTTTTTCCGCATCTCGCCCTATGAGATCGTGGCTTGTTGACCCTCAAGCAGTTGATCAAAGCCCCTCGGTTCCGCAATTGACACATTTGCCTCTCCGGCCTACCCGGTTACGTGCGGGTTCCTCCATCTCATATCATTCTGTGAGAACACGGAGCATCAATGGGGCGGCTACAAATGGCGTCGGGATCACTGCATCATTTTCCACCGTCGATTCTTACTTCTGCAAGCATTACTATTGGTACTAGCAATGGCCACGATGTCGGTCTGTCTCGCTTACCACGAACAGCAGCATCTTATAAACGTATGTGTCCATTGTTTTCCAACCGTTTATCGGAGTTACCATTTTCCATTTACAGTATATAGACCCCTTTGCCATGAACCGGTGTCGGCTCAAAACGGGTTCAGTGAGCACTTGTATTTACCAGCTTGCTAACATTTCTCACTCAAGTTATCTAAGTGGCTCTAATTTTTCTTCCTTATACATACCTACGAGGTTCTAGCCGTCAGAAGGCTAGACAGACGGGTATGCTGACACCGTTCCATTAGTTTGGCAATAGTGGTATTCAAGTAGGTTATTTTAGGCTATTAACATACTATTTTTATGCGATTATGACGCTCTGAAATGGCCTATGATTCTCGGCCAAATTTCAAACGCCGCCGTGCCGAGCTGTGCCGAGCCTCG
>JBBPJU010000840.1:0-16598 GCA_038088875.1 Austroboletus festivus
CCGAGCACCTCTGTTCCCATCTCCGATCTACGATCCCCGAGGACGGGCTTGTCAAGAGCGCGACACATAAGTCCTGCGCTGAAGTCCTCAAAACATCCGTCTTCTAAGTACCTCCGTTCCAATCTCCGTCCGGACTTCGGTCCACCTCTGCCCTAATCCCCCTTGCAATCACCCTTTAGCCCCGGAACTCCTCGGAGTACGATCCGGAGGATCAGGACTTGACAAGTAGACAGGAAACTGATAGAAGTCTGGGATATTGGATAAGTCTTTAGACTGCAGCCCTCACTTAGGGGTGACAGTTTGAACCAAATACCATGTAGATTAAACATAGATCTAGTTAAGGAAACTACTGTACAAGGCAGTCATATTTATAGGGATAGGGGGGTACTGCCATGACCATAATAGGCAATCATGGATAGAGGGGGGGACTGTCTGTAGGGCAAAGGGTTTACATAGATAAGCATAGGTGGGGGAAGAAGGGATCACGTCAGTGTAAGGATGCAATCAGAAAGAAAAGATAGTTTGTAAGATAAGAGATAAAGTTTATACTGATCATAGGAGGAGAACATGGATGTGATTACATCTATGCGGGATCTGTGGGCCACTCAGGCGCAGGTGTGGTCTCCTCTAGGTGAAGAGGTGGCGCTTGGACATTCCACCATCCTGGGATGAAATCCCCCAGTGGCTCCTCTCCCCAAGTTGCTCCTTCTGCTTCTCTGCCCCAGAACTGATGTTGTCCATCTGGGTTTTCTCCATAAGCAATGGTTGTGATGTTGGCATTCAGCCATGGTCTATCCCCTTCTGAAGGAAAAGGGGTCACCTGCCAAGGGTAGTCCACATGGTGCATGTCACCAATGTGCCATCTCGTGATAGTGGTAGTATGAGTGCAGAAAAAAAAAGTATTACTTAAGCACAGTAGTGGGTTGATATTGAGAACCAAGATCTGCTCATGTGAAATCATGTGCTAGTCAACTCGGTTCACCTTATTAACAAATTTCATTCACACAGTTATCTTTCTCTCGCTTTCCTCATTATCCACCACCATGTAAGATGTAAAATGTAGTGTTCTATTAGAATTACTCTAGGTATACATTGTTTTTCTCATCATAGCACAATACCAAGTTAATACAATAGTAGGATAAGAACACCTAAGGGTGGGGTGCTGCCAGGCTTGCCCTGCACTGACATGGCACCCATAATTCTGGTGTGTGGAGTTGTATTGTCCTGTCTCGAAGTCCACCCGATCAAATTCTTTGTAGAAATTTGCCTTTGTTATCAACCACCACCATGTTGCAAAACATCAAGCTGAAGATAATGCCCATAATGCTCATTGATTGTGCCATTGATCTCATAGAGAAACTCACAGAGGGAAACCTTATGACTATGCGATTTTTTCAAGTTCTGGAGCTTGAGCTCACCAGACATGCAGAGTACAATGAAGAAAAGTGGCTTGACATCATTGAGCTGGTCAGCTTCAATGGACCTGCCAGCTCCTGGAAGTTCAAGTTGGCCCTCGACAATCATAAGGCTATTATTAGTGAGTTCCATTCCCTACCTTTGAACCAAACCAGTAACCAACCTCTTGTAGACCCTGAAACCATATCCCAAACCCAGTCCCAAGGTATATATTTCTCTCATCTGCTGCACCTGTATATCTAATCCTAATTATGTGTAGAGTCTTCATCACTGCTGCAGAACATAGATGCATGGTAGCTTGTAAAAAAAATGGGTGATGGGCAAGATTAAGTTCCCCACCCTAACTGCCCAGCTCAAGACTACATTCAGTAGTTTGTATATCCATGACAAGTGGTCTACAATCTTCAATGCCATCTTCAAAGCATTCCATTCCATAGAAGATGACAACAACGACATTAGCCTTTTGGTAGAAGTCACTGCTGCCCCATTTCTTCCCCAGTGCACATAGTCAAAGATATCATAATGCATTTGGGTGTTTTGCCTTTAGGCCTCTCCACCTCATCCACTGGACCTTCTGCAACATTGCCCTGCCCCTTGAAATGTGGTAAGACCATGTCAGACACTTCAGATATTGAACCATGCAGCTCTAAGCTCTGTAAGTGGTTGGCCATCTCTTCCATTTTCTTAGATATAGCTGCAGAAGAACAAAGTGGCAATGAAATCAAAGAGGATGAGACCGAGGGAGTCATTTTGTGCAATCCACCTAGAACTGAGGTACAACCAGGTGGGCATGTGTCATATGCTCACCAGTTAGATTCTATTCTAGCTCAATATGTGTTATGCTTGAACTAGGTAGGTCCAAGTGTAGCCCTTATGTCTCTATGCAGAGAACAAAGGCAAAAAGAGAAGGGAAGGGCAAAGGTAAGTTCTAGGGGCAGATATGGGGGAATGATGGTGATGGGTCGGCAGAAGGGAGGTCATCACCAGAGACCCAAGGAGAGCAATAGATATCGCTATAGAGCTGACTAGACAGAAAATGCTGTCTGAGTACTAGCGAAAGATGGCTGGACAGGGAGAGGTCGATGAAAGGAAAGCCATCAGTAGACAAGGGATCAGTGATGTGATGAAGAGTAGTAAGGCTGAGGAACATCAATAATTGAGGTAAGAGAGGCTCAGCAAAGTGATGGAGGGAGATGATTATCGAAGAACATTGCTGAGGAGTGAGAGATCTTGATGAAACGACAGACTAGATGCCTGAGACTGGCAGGCAACGATGATAGAGCATAAATGATAGATTCAAAGAAGTAGAGGGTACAGGGATGTCAAGGGATTATGGGTAAGAGATGATAGGGAATTACAAAGGGAGGTCTAAGATGGGGAACTACTGTATAAGGAGAGCCACTATATGTAGTGATCAGGGGAAGCGGCTATGTATTACAAAAGAGGAACAGGGTAAAGGGTATCAGCCAGAAGAATGGGAGATGATCTGAGATCAAGGGCTGAATCACTGATAAGTGGGAAGAATAGATAAGCCAGGATAATAATGGAATGGATGAGTCAGAAGGGTCAAGAGTTGAACCAAGATAAGAGATAAGGAATGACTCATCCATGACAAATACACATGAGGTAATCGGATCAAAGGGAGAGTCTATGACAAAGAGGAATCAAGTAAGCAGAAATATCAAGGATTAGATGAACTGAAGAAACAGAGCATATTCACATAGAATATAAATGGGCTCATCTAGGAAATGGTACAAGTAAGTCAAAGTAAGAGATGTCGAGAAAAGAGTAGTCCAGATGCTACTCAGCTGGATCCCAGGAACAGATCATAACAGTATAAAGGGGGCCAAATTTCTCACCCACTCTCCCACCATTTGATATCCCCACTTCAGCCCCATTATCTCCCCATACCTGATAATGACCATCACCTTTACATCATAGAATTTCCAACAAGTGAGAGATGGAGTTATCCCTTTCCTGCCTATATATTAATGCCTCTATCCTTCACAGAGAACATTGCAAATTTCTGTTGCACCATTCTTGAAATTTGAGGTCTAGATTGTTCAAATATTCTGCTTATCCCAATGAAGATATATGTTTAAGCAGCCTCCCCCTCTGAGATCCATGCCTTCTGCCCAATCTCACACCAGAGCACCATCCACAGTATCACCTGCTTTCAAGGCATGGGTGGTATTGTTCCAACTGCATTGAGGCCCATACCTCCAAATTCATAGGCTTGAGTCCATTGTGGCCTTTACAAAGGTGACATCATCTATGTCTTAATGGTCACCTCAACCTCCTGTGAGGTCCTTGTGATTCCACACTGCTGTGGATATGATGAAGTTGACCCTGAGGACATTCCTGAAATTAAGGAGCAAAAACGAGGAGAACAGAAGTTGTTTGATCCAGCTGAAGCCTGAAATCATGGCTCTATGGTAGTCATGTTCGATGCAAGCACCAGGATTGTAAACTGCAATGGACAATTCTATCATCATGGTTTACTATGGTATACTTTCACTTTGTTCTCACTGATGCCAGTCCCTACTCCCCATCCAGACCAGATTGCACTATATGTGCAGGTGTAAGTCAACCCTGACCTCATTCACTGAATATACCACTTTTTTTTGGCCTGCTTCTGGAGAGAGGGTGACTTTGTACACCCCATCAACAGATTTCTAATTGGGGAGAGGTCAGTCATTGTATTAGTTGACCTTGATGATACCTTGGTCTCTATCCAACCCTGTGGCTTCAATTTCAAACTGTGCATCTTCTCAATATGGGATGTTCACTGATATTTCATGAATGGTGATGTGGTCAAAATCCTCACTGGTGTTCATCTCAGCTCTACAGGCAATGTCCTTGGAAGCATGGATAATGAGGTCACAGTGCTCCTTGAGGCTATGGAAGTGGTAAGTTTGTTATTGAGATCTTGTGTCATGTCCTAAACCCTTTGTACAATTCTAGGCTGTGATTCCTAATGCATTCCTCAGGACACAGCTACCGACTCATGTCTGGTCCCTAATCTCAAGTCACCCCTCTCTCAAGCCTGCTTTGTCACACACCCCTCAGCAAATATATGACAATTTCATGGTAGGCAATTTGGTGACCATCACTTGTGGACAATACAATAGAGCAGTCAGACACATTGAGAGTTTCAAACATGATGGCTACCTTTGGGCTCTTGTAAATCACAAGGGAGAAATCACCTGCACCATTGTCCACTGGAGTGAGGTGATAGTCACTAAGGCTGTGATCTTAGATTTCTCGAAAGAAAGGGGCTATGATGTTGCAGTTGGTGATACCCTGTAAATTGCCCATGGCTCCCACTACAGCATCACTGGCATTGTCCATTCCATGGATTTCCCCTCCACGATGGTAGAGCTTGTGATCTTAGATGGTACTCAAGTATGTCTGCTTTTGTGCAGCATCATCTTACCTTCATCTAACTTCCTTTGACAGATCAAGGCCCCTATTGCTCTTTGCAGTTGAATAACACCATTCTACCCTTACTCTGAGAAGACTGGCCATACTGTGTGGATAATTGGTGGAGAAAAGAAAGGCATTCAAGCCACCCTATACACAGTCAACTGAAAGTCAAGCTTAGTGTTGTTTCATGATCATCACCAATTTGAAGTCAGAAATGAATATTTAGCCACCAAGTATGTAACACATTTGAACCATTCCTTGTTTTCACTTACTGTAATTATAACAGATCTGGTGTTCTTTTAAATGGCATGCCTCTTCAAGAGGAATAGCTGGTGCAATTCAAAGTGATGGTGACAAACTCCTATATTGAGTGATATGGAATACAAGATATGGAGCCAAAGGCAATGGGCTACATAGCTATCTGTTATGCTGGACAAGCGTGACATCTAGTCTGATCCTTTATTGCAGCATGCACTCAATAGTAGCATAAAGACTAGTAGAAATCCTGAGGAGTTTGATTGCTGCAGTGACTCTTTCACACTGAGGAAACTAGACACCACACTTGTGATTGTGTAGATCTAGCTGAGGCTACAAGTACAGAAGGCTACCATATTTATAGTGATCCCCTTGGATATAGATCACATATGGAAGGGAAGAGGCACTGCAGATCAAGATCCACAAGTGCTACACCTCACATGAGGCAAAGGAATGAGGTAGTCCAAGAGTAAGGTAAATGAAAAGGGGGCGTTGATACCCAACATACTGGAACAGGGAAAATGGAAGATAAGACAATGAGGCCTCCATGAGGAGAGCCAAAGTAATGGTACATCAATGGAGAGGTCATTAATAAAAGATCTAAAGTAGATCAATGACCTAAAGCATTCCCAATACTGAGGTGGAAAGATAAACTCAGCTTTTGGGTATCAAAAGGAAAAATAAGGGTCTCTCTGAACTACTTTCACCCTCCCTGTCATATCCACTCATCTACCACTAGCCAAGCAGGCTCTTCCTCTAGTGGAGGATCGAGCTCATCCACATTATAACCATTCCCCATCCAGAGCCAGCACATAGTGCAGAAGCAGTCCTTTCTGTGGCCGAGATAATCTTAATTAGAGATTGTAACATTACCTCTGTCATATGGCTGAAACTCTGATTCATGCCATAGATCCATCCTTGTTCTCCAACCCAGGTGAGTGGGGTCATTCTGGACAACAGTGGGGACCATGTCTGGGGGCAGCAAGTTGGCAGAAGGGGTAGGAATAGTTTCTGCAGGCAGTGATGGTGTGGTCTGTCCCTTTGCATTATCAGCAGTGAAGTGCTGGATAAGAGATTGAAGATGCCAACTGTCTAGCTGGGATAGGGGGACTGGTGATATGATCCTGGAGGGGTGGTGGGATGGGGAGGGTTCCTTGTCCTTCATCAGACAACTCAGCAGATGAGAAGGAATGTGGTGTGGTGGAATGAGGATGCCTTTCACTAGGGCCATGGCATGGGAGTAGGGGGACCCAGTTAGCTGCGATAATCGCATTAGTGAAATTTCCAGTGCTAGCTCAGATGATACTTCAATAATATCTTCCTGAGCAATATTCTCAGAGTCAAATAAATTGGGGTTGTTCCTGGAACACCTGTTTGATGAAGTTGAGAAGGGGAATGGCTGGGAGAGAGCTGATGGTTCTGTTGAAGTTTAGGTGGTGGAGGGTGTCCAGAACATGCTTGATAGACTCTTCAAGGGCATTGGTAGTGTTGTTGGGAAAGTTGGGTGATATGGAACATGAGATGTGGAGGTCGGGATGATCTCAAAGTCTTTGATAGATAAGGTTATTGAATGTTCCTAATTGGGTGCCAATGGCAGAAGCCTTATAGAATATAGTGAGGTGGGCCGCATAGATAAGGGTAAGAATAAGATGACGTTGATTGAGGGTGATCCTCAATCGGACTCTCTCGAGAAAGGATAAACCATCCATCCTTTCAAGGTATCGCTTGGTACTTCCACATAAGGTCACATAGAATTTAGCTGGGGCTAACTATAGTACATGGGCACTTTATATACTAAATGGAGATAGATGGGAAGACCTTCCCATCTTCGATATTGGAAATACTTGTATCCCAAAGAATGGACATGGAGGAGATAGCATCCCCAACAAGAATATAAAAGGCTACATGCATCCCCTGAAAATAAGAATAAAAAGGGGCATGCATGAGAACTCTCTCACAATTGTGAAAAAGTTCACATGTAGTAAATATAACTATTGGAAATAAATGTCTGTTCTAAGAATAGAAGGGATCAGAGATAAGGTGGGTAAAAGCATTGCGGCGGATGCAGTGTGGAGTGGGAAATGGGTGCAATGCTTACTAAGGCAATCATGGGAAATCCCTGGTATTCTAGAATGTAGAGTCCTTGTCCATGGGAGAGTGGTCCCAAGCATACCACTCATGGGCATCATTATCCCTCCTGGGCATCTCTCCTCTAGTTGGTGACTTGAGATCCCAATCCTCGGGGTTGGCATACCAGTTTGTTCTGTAGTCCTCCTCTCTCCTGTAACAATAGATATCCCCACATAGTAGGGATTCTGAGGAAAAATGCGGGGTGTCCCACAGTGGGTTGTTAGTCTCTCACATCCATGTGAGATGCGGTCTGTTCAACTCCTCAGGAAATGGTGTAGGCGGCTGTGTCCATCGTTCTATAACATCAGGTGATGTGGCTGCCACATTCTGGACCACTGTGAGGCTTCGGTAGGAGAAGATGGTTGTGAGGAGGGGGGAAGGGAACCATAGATCATGATGATTGAGGAGGTGTTCAAGAGTGGTTGGAGTATTAAGGAAGAGGGCATAAATGTGTTGTCGTTCAGAGATGGGTAAGGTATCTATGATATAAATGTCTGAAACAGAAGCAAGGTAAATGTTCATATTGACAGGAAAGATTGTGGGGATGACAGAATTATAGAGATAGGATCGGCTAGTGCAAAGGGGATCAATGTGGGTTTGATCGGAGTATGCCACCATGAGATATCACCAAGGGGAAGTGTGATAGGGACAATAGGGAATTTGACAGAAGTAGGAGTGTTCTTCGATGTGGGTTCGATTGAGGTATACACATCTCCCAGGTACAAAGATAGAGATATGAGAGAATTTTTGAATGGTTTTTGAGTTTTTCTGAGTGAAAGGGGAGAGAGAGAAGTGATAGAATGGGGTGTAGACAGTGGGTTGTTTTTGATGCATGGTTAAAGGGAATGTTGTTTTTTATAGTCTTTTAATATCTCGTCCATGTTTATAAAGTTGTTTTCTTTTTTCCAAGTATTTTCTAAGGAGGGATATCCTTTCCAATGGATAAGATATTGCTATCAGGCAGGTGGTCCTCTATGTCCAACAATCTGATCAATCTCATACTCTTCTTTGTTATCTATCTCCATTGGGGGTGGTTTGGTAAATGGAACTCCATACTCTTCCATTTGGGTAAATGGGGAAAGAAGGGAGGCATGGAATATGTCATGAATCTTCCAAGTTGTCAGTAGCTTCAATTGGTATGTAAGTGGGGAGAGAACTTTGATTATTTTGAAGGGTCCTTCTCTTCTGGGCACAAGCTTTTGGGAGATATATGGGATTTTTAGATTTTTATTTGATAACCAAACTTTATCCCCTATCTTCCAGGGTTTAAAGTTTGAGTTGGTTTTCTTCATCATATTTTGTTGAGATAGGGTAAGGGTGGCCTTTGCTTCTTCTCTAGCATTTTCTAAGGTTTTCAGGCAGTTTTCTGCAGCAGGGAGGAAGGTTTTTCTGAGGGGTGGATAGGAGTGTGGTTCATATCCCATTAGGATAGAGAATGGGGTTTGTTAGTGGCGGAATGGACTGTGGAATTGTGGTGGAATTCTGCAATGGGGAGGAGATCCATCCATTTGTTAGGTAGATTGGTGCAGAATATTTGTAAAAAATTTTCTAACTTCTGGTTTATTTATCCAGTTTCTCCATCCATTTGGAGATGGTAGGCAGTGGAAAGGGTGACATCATATTCCAGTAGTCGTGCAAGTTCTCTGGCAAATGCTGAGGCAAATTGGGGGCCTTGATCAGAGATGCATTTGTCATGTAGGCCAAATCTTTTGAACACATGATGAAGAAAAAGGAATGCTATTCCTTCTGCAGATATTGTTTTGTTGGTTGGGATGAAAATTACCCCCTAAGTAAGACCATGGTCAACCACAACCAAGATACTATCTGACCCATTGCTGAGGGGTAAATCTATGATAAGATTCATAGATATGTATTGAAATGGGCAGGTAGCTGTAGTTGGTATAGAGGAAAGTGGGGGTAGGATAGGGTGGGTGAGAATCTTATTGGCCTGGCACATAGGATATCCAGCAATAAATTGGTGAATGAAAGAAGACATTCCCAGTCACCAGTAGTCTTTAGAGAGGGTTTGAATGGTTTTATATTGGCTGCTATGACCTCCAGTAATGGAGTGATAAAGGGAATGCATGAGGGGATGACAGAAACTTTCTGATGTCAGAATGTGCTAGGCTGGGGGCTAGCAAGAATGTCTCAGCTGAAGTCTAGTGAGACTGACATTCAACTGTACCTAGCAAGAATGTCTACAAGTACATTAGCTAGGTAGATAACTATGTAGGAAGAGCCCTTACCTCAGCTAAAGTCTAGCGAGACTGATATTCAACTGAGGAAGGGCTGAAAGTGAAAAGTAAGCATAAATAAAGGGCAAAGATGTGGGTGCATATCCCAAATGAACTCCACCAGGTGAATGACATAAAAGGGATGAAGGAATAACAAAGTCCAATGATGTCTGGACAATGTCTGATTGGAGAAGAGAAAGTAAGTAATATATATGAAAATATGCACAAAAGTGTCATCAGAGATGGACCAGAGTAAGCTGGAGATCGTCCTACTGAAGACAGGGTTCAGTAGAATCTGACATCTGGGATGTATAGTCTTTTCTGGTAGTATAATTTTCCATTGGTAAATGTCCAGTCCTTTGGTGATGATTGGGGGAGAGGGGCAGTTATGCCATCTTCCAGGTGTTGGAGTGCTTTCAAGACCAGGGGATCAGATGGGGTAGAGATGGTGATTTTCTCCTGGAGTGCTAAGTCAATCTTTCTGACAAAGAGATCATCAGGTAGAAGGAGTAAATCTGAGTTATTGGTAGAAGTGGGGGGTAGATCTTTGCAGGAAAGGGCATCTTCAGGGGATAGATCCTTTCCAGGTACATGGTGAAAAGTGAGGTCATAGTCTTGGAGAAATAATTGCCATTGGGCATGTCGTCTGGTGAGTTTTCTGGGTTCTTTGAAATATAATAAATGATCCATCAGGATCATTGCTTGGTTTTCTATCCCTCGTAGGTAATGTCTTCAATCTTCCAATGCATAGATGACTCCTAGCAGTTCTTTGTTATATATGTCATAGTTTTGCTCTGCAGGGGATAATGTAGAGGATCAGTAGGCACAAGGGTGAAGGTCACCATTTCCATCTTTCTGCATAAGGATTCCTCTGGTGGCTCCCAAAGAGGCATCAGTCATGACATAAAAGGGTTTCTTTGGGTTGAGGATAGATAGTACTAGGCAACTAAGGAAATGTTTTTTTAATGTTAGGAATGTATCATTTTCTTTTTGGATCCATTGCCAAGATTGGTTTTTTGTAGTGAGATTTACTAGAGGTTTACAGATGTCAGAGAACCCCAGGATAAACTTCCAGTAGAAGCTACAGAAGCCTAAGAAGGATCTGGTTTCTTTAACAGTAGTTGGTGGGAGCCATCCTTCTATGGCTTTCAACTTTGTGAGGTCCATGGATAGTTCATTTTCAGAGAGGATCATTCCTAGATAATCCACTTTTGACACATTGAAGGTGCATTTCTCCAATTTTAAGTATAGTTCATGTTTCATCATTCTTTGTAAGACTTTCTGAGTTCTTTCATCCTGTTGTTCTTGAGAGGGGGAGTGGACTAGTAGGTCATCCATGTAGATGATTAGCCACCCTTCTGTGATATAGTTGGCAAAGATATCATCCATTAGGGCCTGAAAGGTAGCTGGGGAATTGCATAGTCCAAAGGGGTGATAAACACTGCTTTCCACCAATCCTCTGGTTTAATGAGAACATTGTTGTATCCCCACCTTATGTCTATTTTAGTGAAGATTTTTGACCCTTTGATCTTGTTGATGAGGTCAGATATAAGCAGTAGTGGATAGGCATTTTTAATAGTATGGGAGTTAAGATATCTGTAGTCTTGACATGGTCTGAGTTTTCCTTCTTTCTTATCAACAAAAAAGAAAGGGGAAGCTTGTGGGGATTTGAAGGGTTTGATTTTTCCTGCCACTAATTGTTTGTCCAAAAATTTTCTACATGCTTTGCTTTCAGTGGGGTTGAGGGGGTAGTTTTTAGCTCATTCCAGAGTAAAAGAGTCGTCCAGGTCAATCTGGTGGTCATATGGTCAAGAAGGAGGTATTGAGTGAGTGGCTTCTTCAGGGAATACTTTCTGATATTTTTCAAACTTTTTTGGGAGTTTTACCTCCTTCTTTTCTTCATTAATGGCTAATTCTGTTGAGATTGTGGTTTTCCTAATTTCTTTGAAGTCTTCTTCATCTCCACAATGTTGGATTACAACTTCCTCTGTTGGGTGGGAAAGGTCGCAGGATAGATACTTTACTAGGTATCTCTGTGGCTCTGTATCTTCCCATTTTATCGGGGTTCTTTCTGGAATCAAGAGTTCCCCAGTTATCCAATTAATGTCTGGGTTGTTTTTCTTTAGCCAAGTCATTCCTAGGATAAGGTTGGTTTTTCCACATCCTATGATCATGAAGGTTCTTTTTTTCTTTTCTTCCACTTATTTCCAATTCCATGGTGGTTTTATATCATATTTCTCCTCTGGCATTCTTGATTCTGTCCACATTGATGGCATTCCTGGGTTGTTATAGTCTTTCCAGTGGTAAGCTGTGTCTTTTTATGAATGATTGATCCATGAAATAGTTGGTTGCTCCACAGTCTACTAGGGCTTTTGTCTTTATTGTGATTTTTCTGTCTAGGTCATGTATGAGAATCGGGATTTGTATTGCATCAGGATCTTTGGATACTAGTACAGATGGAAGTCTAGGGAGTTATGACATGATTTCATGCCCCCTTCTTAAAAACCCTTTACTTTGGCAATGCAAGCAATCATTTCAGGGGAGAAGGTGGATTGGACTTCCACCTTTGCCACTGTTTCTTCTTTTCCTTCATTATCTACTTCCATTGGCATATAGTCTTCATTATACACCTGTTTTAATACTCTGAGGAGGTTGTCTTGATTAACCTTTTTCTCACTTGTGAGCTTTTTTACATATTTATTGACTACTCCAGTCAGTTCTTCTTTTACCTCGCAGACTTTTTCCTGAGGTTTTGCTTGAGTTCCTCAGCTATTTTCTTGTCTCTAAGGACAATCCCTGGGGTGTTTCCTAGTGGAACAGTCAATCTTATGGCATATGAAGCATCAGTTCTCTCTGATATGCTTGGCTTTTTCAACAGGGGTGAGTCTAATGGTGTCCATGTCCATGGCATTTGGGTCTTTAGATCTTCCTCCTCCTCCACTTCCTGAATATGAGAGGCAATTTCCTCATAGGTCTCATTCCCTTTCTATTTATCTTATTCTTTGATAGGATTTGTTGATCCATTCTTTGAGGGTGTCTGATTCTTTTACTAGGAGTATGGGGGAGGAGATGTCAAAGTTAAGTCCTTTGATGAACCATTCACATAATGCACCTTCACTCTTTTCTCTAGAGTTGGTGGCTTCAAGTTGGAAGTCTTGGACATATTCTTGGAGTTTGGTCATGGTAGATGGTCCTCATTTCATGTGCATCTGGGTTAACTTTCTTCAGCTATCCTTATGGGATTCTTCTGATATGAAGGAGTTTGAGAAGTCTATGGCAAAGTCTTCCCATTTCTTCTTCTTCTTTTCTTCTTTGGTTATAATTGTTTGAGGTGTACCATCCTTCTGCAAATACTCTTCCTCTCTCTTTACTCATTTTGTTCAGGGCGGTTAAGATCTTTTTCTGTTTCATATCATAGAGGTCCTTGTTCATGATGAAATAGGCAGTCATTGATAGGGTTCACCACTTAGCATCCTCTGCTTTTCCTGAGAAGTCTGCTGGGCATCCTGCCTAGAGTTCCTTGGTGGTCATTCTTTCTTTCTTTGGTGGGGGTATTCTGAGAGTAAAGTCTTGATCTTCTCCATCAAGGTCTATCTGAATTGGTTCTGATTCTGGGGTGGGTGGTTTGCTCTCATGAGACTCTGACTCCCTTCTTGAATTATCCGAAGATAAAGGTGGTAGTTCAACAGATATAGGAGATGGATCCCTTCTGGTGAAGACAGTTTCAATAGTAGGGATTGGAGGTGCAGGTTCTGATGAAGAAGGTTGTCAATGTGAGCAGTATTGACTGGTGAGGGGTGGATGAGATGTCCCAGAAATTCTGCTTCTTCCTGGGATGCGAATAGATTAAAGAGGAACTGGGGTGTTTCTGATGGCCTCAGCTTGGTTGTCTGGCTGGTGGGAATCTGAGTTGGAGTCTACCAGGATGGTATACCTTTCTGACAAAATCTTGCCTGTTGGTGGGTACCCTTCTTGTAGATACAAGGGGTGATAGTTCAGCTAGATCTAATGTTACGCTGGACAAGTGTGACACCTAGTATCACAGCATGCACTTGATAGTAGCACAAAGACTAGTAGAAATCCTGAGGAGTTCGATTGCTGCAGTAACTCTTTCACACTGAGGAAACTAGACACCACACTTGTGATTATGTAGATCTAGCTCAGGCTACAAGTACAGAAGGCTACCATATTTATAGTGATCTCCTTGGATATAGATCACATATGGAAGGGAAGAGGCACTGCAGATCAAGATCCACAAGTGCTACACCTCACATGAAGCAAAGGAATGAGGTAGTCCAAGAGTAAGGTAAATGAAAAGGGGGCATTGATATCCAACATACTGGAATGGGGAAAATGGAAGATAAGACAATGAGGCCTCCATGAGGAGAGCCAAAGTAATGGTACATCAATGGAGAGGTCATTGATAAAAGATCTAAAGTAGATCAACAACCTAAAGCATCCTGTTATGATTTCTTTCTTCTTTTACACTTATCTATGAATAAACATTGTCTCGACTCTAGCCTTTCATTTCTTCTTGGATAATCCTATTTGGGATACGTCCAATTCACCTTCAGGCTGAGTCATTTGCTCTTATTCATGCCTATTCATTTCGGTTTAGTAATCAACCCGCTTACTCAGTTACACCTTGTCATCATGAGTCATTCTCTTCTCTTCTGACTTATCGATCCTTCTTTGATATTCCTTTGCATTCTATATGATTCAGCTACAGACAGCCTCGTTTCCATTCAAGGCAGTATTCCCAAACTGCCTCTCATTCCTCCTCATTATATAAACCCATCTTCTCGCTGCCATGTACTCTAGTCTAGTTCTCCCTTATATAATCACATCTCTTGTGCTTGTTTCCTGTCAGACTCCTGAGTGTTCTCTTCCACTCAGTCTCCCTGACCCAAGTCTCTGTCCTACTTTGAGTGGATGCTCCCCATCTTGAACTCTTTGAGTATTCACTAGACAATACTCTATATCGAACTCTTGACCCTAAAGGACTACACTTGGACCTACTCAGTACAAGTGTAACACATCCCCAATACTGAGGTGGAAAGATGAACTCAGCTTTTGGATATCAAAAGGAAAAATAAGGGTCTCTCCAAACTACTTTCACCCTCCCTGTCATATCCACTCATCTACCACTGACCAAGCAGGCTCTTTCTCCAGTGGAGGATTGAGCTCATCCACATCATAACCATTCCCCATCCAGAGCCAGCACATAGTGCAGAAGCAGTCCTTCCTGTGGCTGAGATAATCTTGATCAGAGATTATAACACTATCAAAGATTCCAAGGTTCAGGCTGTAGTGGATGTAAATGGCAAGAATAGACTCTCTTGTGGAAGTGGCTTGATGAAAGAGGAGAAAGCAATGGTTCAGGCAGTGCCTGACTAGAACTCTCTCAAAAAAAGGTAAACCATCCACCTTTCCAAGGTACAGCATAAGCTTCATGTAAGGATGCATAGAATTTAGCTGGGGAACTAACTATAGTACATGGGCATCTTTATATACTGAATGGAGAATAGATGGGAATCTACTCCCTCTAGGTTTGTGGAATATGACCCATCCAGAAAGGGGATGGGGAATGAAAGGGTATCCATGAACAGAAAGATTAAGGAGTCACACACAGCCTTCAGAAGAAAGGAAATGGCTGTGTGTGGGAGATATTTCCACAGTCATGGGAGTCCTCCTAACAATCTCAAGAAGGATATCCGAGATCTCTATGAAAAGGGGAAAGTAATATCTAAACCAGGCAGATGCTGTGTGGAGAAGGGGAAGGGTGGTTAGATAACTGCCATAACTAGAGAGATGAATCAAGTATATCCTAAATGAGAAACAGAAGGAAGAAAGACAATTAGTTAAATAAAAGGAAAAGAGTTCTCACACCTCAAGAAAAATTCCATAAGCTCCTGTAAGTCCTATGTGAACCACTTGGAATTCCCCAGGGGAATGTTCTTCTGGTTGTCCAGCAGTGGTGGAGAGTGGTTCCAGATATCCAGGAACTCTTCCCAAGCAAGTCCACTGGAGAAGTCATTGCTCATGTCCATCTGCACATCTAAGGGAAAAGAAGAAAAAGACAGAGCATCCAGCACCTCTGGATATAGAGTAGGAGGGCATCTTCATCATTCTGTAACATCGAGCTCCAGCAGCCAATAACTGTTATGGAACAGTGGAATCGGCCCCCTACTCCTTACCCCAAGGAGTTGAACATGCTGTCTTTTTCTTTCTTTCCTGCAGACATGCAGATGACAGATGATAAAGACTTCTCTAGCAGACTTGCCTGGGGAGACTCCTTGGACATTTGGAGTGCTTCCCCACCTATGCTGGAGAACCAGGAGAATATTCCCCCAGGAAACCTGGAGTGGTTTACATGGGACCAATTAGACTTAGAGGATTTCCTCCTCCGATGCAGAGACTCTTTTCCTTTTTACTAATAAGCTTTTCCTAGGGAATATCCGATCTCCCTACAGTTACATATAGTTACCAAACCACCCCTCCTTCTCCCCACAGCATCTGCCTGGTTTGGTATTACCTCCTTTACTTCTGAAGAGATCTTATATACTCTTATTCCAATTAGAAGACTTCTCATGTTTGTGGGAAGGATCACATGCACCGCCCTTCATCTCCCTTTCTTCCATAGGCAGTGCATGCCGTGATTCATCTTACCAAATATGGATGTCCTTCCATTTCCTGTCCTCTTATGGAGTGGGCTCCATTCCCCAACTTCCAGAAGGGAATAGATTCCCGTCTATTCCCTATTAGTACTTAAAGATGCCCATGTACCTAGTTACCTCTCAGCTAAACTCTACACAACCTTACATGGAGTAAATGCTGTACCTTGGAAAGGTGGACGGTTTACCTTTCCTCGAGAGAGTTCTAATCAGGCAGACCCTGAACTATCACCTAGTCATCTTCCACGAGGCAGTCGCAGCAAGAAAGTCAATTCTGATAGTGTGCCTTAGGTTTAGATCCAACCTAGGAGCCTTTGACCAAGTCATTGCACAGGAACTTGGACTTCATGTCCTGCATTCCATATCAATAACTCCTTCCCCCACCTGGAATGATAATAAGAATGAAAGCAATGGCAATGGCAATGGCAATGGCAATGCCTGGAAAATAACAGCCTCTGATTGG
>JBBPJU010000841.1:0-16593 GCA_038088875.1 Austroboletus festivus
CTCACAAAGAAGAACACACCTTCTTCTGTACAATCGCTTATTGTGTTACGCTGGGCGTACAATCTAGCCTCAGTCATAACTTCTTCTGTGGTATGTCAGCTTCTTTACTGCGAGCTGTATCCTTGCCTTCCATTCAGGTAAGACCGCCCTTGGTCATCTGAAGAATACGTGGGTCCCCTTCCATCCAGAGGATTCTTGGGTAAGACTCAGTTCAGTCATCCAAGATCGGTGGTTAACATCTTGAAAGCGGTATGGAGTATATACCGGGCGTTCCTCTCTTTGAACGGGAAGATCCCCTTCTCCCTCTTCATATCGTGGATGACTTCTACTGAGTATGTCTTCTCACAGTTGTCCAAGCACTTCTCATTTGGTCAGTTCTTCCGGTGTTCTTGGATGGACTCATCTTCCTGAGTGAAAGGAGCTCTTGATGAATGGACTCCATCACTCGGTCAGAAGGGGAAAAAGGGAGAGGGATTACTACTGAGGCTTCCTGCCTCAGAGGAGACTAGATTACATGCGATTGCGGAGATCAAGCTAAGGAATATGGTACAGGGATAGTCCAGTATTTATACTACTAGTGGTGGCAGTGATTGCCAGAAAGGGAATAGGGAAATGGAAATGAAAGCAAGGCCTTCACCATAAGGTGGCAAGGCTATGCGCCCCAAAGCTAAGGTAAATGAAGTGGAAATGAAAGCAAGGCCTTCACCATAAGGTGGCAAGGCTATGTGCCCCAAAGCTAAGGTAAATGAAGCGGAAATGAAAGCAAGGCCTTCACCATAAGGTGGCAAGGCTATGCGCCCCAAAGCTAAGGTAAATGAAGCGGAAATGAAAGCAAGGCCTTCACCATGAGGTGGCAAGGCTATGCGCCCCAAAGCTAAGGTAAGTGAAACGGAAATGAATGGTGCCCCCTAGGATATGTCCATCCTAAGATAAGCCTATGGTATTATGAGGGGTAAGTCTATGGGTAATCCTCTGGTACGGGGAAGGAAAAGGTTAAGAAAAGAAATGTACCAGAGGGACGATGTCCCAAGTCCAGTTGTCCATCACAGGTTCGGTAGTGCTGTTCCCATTGTGAGATTTCAGTTGTCCTGCTGTTCAGGCGAAGATGTCACAGTAAACTGTAACATATTGTCCCTATCACACCTCCCCCTGGTGACTTCACTGTGGCGTACTCCGATCAAACCCACATTGACCCCCTCTGCGCTAGTCGCCCCTTCCTCTATAACTCCGTTATTCCCACGTCTTTCCCAGTCAATATGAACGTTTATCTTTCTTCCGTTTCAGACATTTATATCTTGGACACCCTTCCAATTTCTGAATGTCGTCGACTCTACGCCCTCTTTCTAGATACCCCCACCACCCTCGAACACCTTCTAAATCATAATGATCTACGGTTCCCTTCCCCCCTCCTCATGACCGTCTTCTCCTACCGAAGCCTCGCAGTGGTCCGAAATGTGGCAGCCACATCACCCGACTTTCCCAACAACGCTACCAATGCCCTTGAAGAGTCAATCGAGCATGTCCTGGACACCCTCCACCACCTCAACTTCGACAGAACCATCAGCTCACTCCCAGCCATCCCCCTCCTTAACTTCGTCGAACGAATTTTCCAGGACCAGCCCCATGTTATTAGACTCAGAGGATATCGCTCTGGAAGATATTATAGAAGTGTCATCCAAGCTAGCGCTGGGAATTTCTCTGATGCGATTATCTCACCTAACCAGGTTCCCCCACTCCCGCGCCATGGCCCTAGCGGAACGAATCCTCGTTCCATCACACCTTCTACCAGATCGTCTTCGGATGGAGAACAAACAGACCAACTCCCCCTCCCAACCAGACCACCCCTCATTGATCGAATCAATGGTCCTCCCGCCCCCGCTCGACAGCTGGTACCTAGACAGCCTTATCCCGCTCTTCACTGCCGACTCTGCAAGACAGAGGATCATACCATCAAGGCCTGCAGATCCTACATCTGCCCCCACTGTCACCTCGCTGCTTCAGGACACAGTCCTCACAGATGTTCAGAGCGTCCTAGATCCCCAGGGTCGGAGAACGAGGACGGATCTATGGCGTGAATCAGGGTTTCAGCCATACGACGGAGGTAATGTTACGATCTCTGACAGAGACTACCTCGGTCATCGGAAGGACTGTCATTGTACAACTTGTTGGTTATGGATGGGGAACGGATACGACGTCGATGAACTAGATCCCCCACCGGAGGAGGAACCAGCCTGGCCACAGGTTGATGAGTGGATGTAAAGAGGTGGGCTGAAAGTCAGACGACGGACCCCTTGTTTTTCCTTTTGATACCCAAAAGCTGAGTTCCTTTCTTTCCACCTCAGTATTAGGGACACTTTAGGTCGTTGATCTATTTCAGATCTTCTCTCAATGACCTCTCCGTTGATGTACCATTATTTCGGCTCTCCTCATGGAGGCCTCATTGTCTTATCTCTTACCAGTATGTCGGGCATCACGGCCCCTTTTTATTTACCTTACCCTCGGACTACCTCGTTCTTTGCCTCATGTGAGGTGCAGCACTTGTGGATCTCGATCTGCAGTGCCTCTTCCTTTCCACATATAGGATCTATACCTTAGGGGATCACTATAAATACGGTAGCCACTTGTACTTGTAGCCTCAGCTAGATCTTCGCAATCACAAGCGCAGTGTCTAGTATCCTCAGTGTGAAAGAGTCACTGCAGCGAGTCCTCAGGATTTCTATTAGTCTTCACACTACTATCGAGTGTGTGCTGCAATAAAGGATCAGACTAGGTGCTACGCTTGTCCAGCGTAACAAATAGCATGGATAAGGGGTTGGTGGAACTCTTTGTTGACATAGAGGCAGCCCTGATAGTAGAGGGAGCAATAATGGACCTCCCAGTCAGAGGGGGAGATGTGAGGGAAGGCCGGTTCGCCCTGTTCAATGTGCAGAAGGGCATCAATAGTGGCCAGGTCCTGTAAGGGGGACTCTAGCTGATTATGGAGGGTGACATTGATTGATCAGATGAAGACATCATTGGAGATAAGTTGAAGCAGTGGGCATGTCTCATTGGTAATTTCAGGGTGGGAGAGAAAGTCTGCAGAGGCCATCTGACCCCCAGGGGTATGGACAAGTTTCAGGTCAAATTCCTGAAGGAACAGCTGCCAGCAGGTATGGCATCAGGAGAGGTTGCAGGGCTGTTGGAAGTAAGTGAGGTTCTTGTGGTTGATGAGAACTGTTATGGGGAAGGCTGTCCTGGTCAGGTAATGGCACCAGTTCTTTAGGGTGAGGATGATGGTGAGAAGTTCTCAATCATGGATGTCATAGTTTCACTTGGCAGGGGCAAAGGTGGAGGATTGGTAGGCACATGGGTGGAGGTCTCTGTTGTCATCTTTTTGCATAAGTATGGCTCTGGTGGCTGCTAATGATGTGTTGGTCATCAGCCAAAAGGGTTTTTCAGGGTCTGGATAGCACAGAATGGAGGCACAGAGAAATAGCCATTTAAGTGTACAAAAAGAGTCATCAGCTTCCAGAGACCAGTCCCATCTTTTCCCTTTCTGGGTCAGGGCAGTTAGTGGACAGGTGAGGTTGGAGAACTTCAGAATGAACTTCCAATAGAAGTTGCAGAAGCCTAGAAACAACCTGACTTGCTTGATGGTTTTAGAAGCCTCCCAATCTTCGATAGCTTTTAGTTTGACAGGGTCCATTGCTATGCTTTCTTCCTTTAATACCATCCCAAGGTAGTTGACTTCTGGGACATTAAAGGAACACTTTTCTAGTTTCAAGTATAAGTGATGTTGCACCAGCCTTGCTAGCACTTTCTTTATTCACTCATGGTGAGTAGGTTGATCAGCTGAGTGGATTAGAAGGTCGTCCATGTATATTATTAGCCACCCCTTGGCTAGGTAGTTGGAGAAAATGTTATCCATAAGGGCTTGGAATGTGGCTGGTGAGTTACACAGCCCGAAGAACATCACTGTGGGTTTGAAAAGCCCCATCAGTGTGATAAAAGTGGCTTTCCATCAGTCTTTTTTGGCAATCAGAATGTTATTGTATCCCCATCAGACATTCATTTTTATAAATATCTTGGAGTCCCAGACTTTGTTGATAAGGTTGGCAGTCAGGGGAAGTGGATATGTGAATATGCATTCTTTACAGTAATCAAGTTCAGATACCAGTAGTCCTGACAAGAATGGAGCTTCCCATTCCTCTTTTTGATGAAGAAGAACGGAGAGGCTTGAGGGGAGGTGGAAGGGATGATTTTTCTGCTTTGGAGGTGTTCAGAGATGAACTCCTTACATGTAGCAGTTTCTTTGGGGTTCAAGGAGTAGTTCTTGGCTTGCCATAGGGTAAATTCCTTGGTAAGCTCTATTTGGTGGTCATAGCTGCAGGAAAGGGGTAGGGAGGTGGCAGCTTCCTCCAAGAAAACATGTTGATATTCTCTATACTCCTTTGGCAATTCTCTTTTTTCTAGGACTTGTTTGCTGGTGATTTCTGTAGAGACAGTAGTCTTGTGAATTTCTTCATCAAGATTTTTCCTGATGATTACTTCTTCAGAGGGATTGTCCAGATCCTCAGTGATGTACTTTGCCAGATATCACTGTGCCACCTATAGTGGTCTTTTCTTGGCATCTTCATCAGATACTAGGAGGAGCTCCCACTTCTCCCAGTCTACTATGGGGTTTTTGTTGGCCAGCCAATCCATTTCTAGAATGATTGGCATTTTTCCTGACCCTATAATCATCAGGCTCCTTCTTTGTGTCTTGCCTCCTATAATCATGGTCATGAATCTTCGCCAGGTGATACTTCCTCCAGCATTATGAGATTCATCTGCATTGATAGCTTTCTGGGGTTCTTTTAAGGGAGAGAGAGGTATTTTCCATTATTGGGTGTGTTTGCTATTAATGAAGCTTCCAGTTGCCCCACTGTCGATCAGGGCATGGATGTCAATGATTCCAGATGGTGTTTGAACAGAAATGGGAATGGTCATTAATCGTTGTTCTTTAGAATACACTGTATTTGGGGAAGTAGGGGGAGAGGACATCAACTTCCATCCCCCTCTTAAAAATCCTTCATCTTAGTGATCTTGTTCATGATTGAAGTGGATAATACTGCCACTCTTTCCTCATCACTTTCTTCATTGTCAGTGAAGATGTCATCTTCATAGACCTGTTGCAAGACCTTGAGAATTTGGTCTTTTGTCCCCTTCTTATTATTGAGTACCTTCTGTATGTACTCTGTGGTTTTATCAGGCATTGGCAGGTCCTTTGTTACCCCATCTGAGACCCCTCTGGTTCACTCAGCTACTGTTGCCAACCTAGGTCTCTTATAGTTTTGAGTGGAATATCCCTTTTGCTTGCAAATAAAGCAAAGTCCATTTTTGATATAGTGAGCTCACTTTGACAGAGAGAGCCTTATGGCATCGACATCCATGGTATTAGGATCCTTTTCTGATGATCTGCCTCCTCCATTTCCTCCTTGATGGATGAATTGTCCTCCAGATAAATCTCTTACCCATTTCAGCTGGCATACTTGCTTCTGCGCTGCTTTGACCCACTCCTTAATAGTGGTTGGTTCTTTGAGTAGGATGACATTCCTGGCAATGTCTTGATTCAGTCCTCTGACAAACCACTCGCAGAGTGCACCCTCATCAGTGACTCCCAATTTGGCAGCTAGGAGTTGGAAATCTTGTATATACTTCTGGGCATTCTTCATAGTAGATGGCCCTCGATCTTGGCAGAGATTTCCAATCTTCCTTTGGGCATCTGCCATTTCTTCTTTCAACAGAATGAATTGACAAATTGTTCAGTAAATTTTGCCCAAGTTTTCTCTTTATTGTCTATGTTTTTGTCAAGGGTAAATTATCTCTCAGCAAAGACCTGCCCTCTCCCCTTCAACATCTTGTTTAGAGTAGTGACCACCTTCATCAAGTCTGTTTTGTATATTTCAGGATTTATAGCAAAGTAATTCTCCATAGTGGTGATCCACCATACTGCATCCTCACTATTTCTGGAAAAGTCTACCAGCAGAGCTGCCTTTATTTCTACTAGTGCCATTTTGTCATCAGGTATGGTCAGTTCAGCTTCTATTTGTTCCCAGGTTTTGGCTATTCCTTACTTGGGTCTCCACTTTCCTGATTCAGGCTTGGCTGTGAAGTATTCAGGGAGGGAGTGGATTGTGAAGGTGGAGGCTGGGACATGTGGTATGGAAGTTTGTGCTTCTGACAGTAATTGATACTTCAACTCTTTATGAGCGGACAGGCTGCTACTGATCCTAGGTGAAAGAGGAGAAAGTGAAGGTGGGGGTATTCCTCAAGCAACTGCAGGAGTACTTGGTGTGGAATTGGTGATGGGGAAAGAAGGAGTTTCAACAGTTGGTCAGCTCCCAGCACTTCAAAGTGCCTCAGGGATAGGGGTCCTTCATATAGACTCAGTGGTGGGGGAAGAGGGTTATTTATCATCTGATCCAGGTTGATGTGCAATTATGGTGGTAGGGTTTCTCTTCCTGATGAAACAGGAGGAGTGCAAGTGAGAGAGTTAGATTCTTTTGATACAGAACACAGGATGTGAAGCTTGAGATATCGAGTAATAAAGAGATTGAACTCTCCTAAGTTTGGCCCATTGAGTATGCAGGTGGTGAAGATGAATTTCCAAGCCCAAGTGGCAAGGTGGAAGACTAAAAAGCAATAGTTCAGACTTTGCCTGATTAGGACTCTCTCGAGGAAAGGTAAACTGTTCACCTTTCCAAGGTGCAGCTAAACTCCATGTAAGATTGCATAGAATCTAACTAAGGAAACAACTAGAGTTACATGGGCACTATTTATACGTAAGCAGAGATAGATGGGAATCTATTCCCTTCTGGGTTGTGGATAAACAATCTGTCCCAAAGGGGGGCAGAGAGTGGGGAGCATCCTTTTGGAAATAAGGTTCAATGTATTTATGCACTGCCTATAGAAGAAGGAGAAGGGCAGTGCATGGAAGTCCCCATTTATCTAGGAGTGCTCCTAACATAAACTCTAAATAGGATATATGAGATCTCAGATAGAAGAGGAGGTAATACCAAATCAGTGTATGTAATATGGAGTGGGAATGGATGATTTGGTAACTAATGTAACTGTAAGAGTTAGATTAAATATATCCTAAAGAGGAGAATCAATGACAAAGAAAAGGTTTTCATAGGAAAGGGAAACTGTCTCTGCAGTGCACAAGAAAGTCCTCAAGGTCTTGGACATCCCAGGTAAACCAGTCCCCTTCAGGGGGAATATTCTCTTGGTTATCTGGCAATAGGGGAGAGGCATTCCAGATCTCCAGAGAGTCTCTCCAAGTGAGGCTACTTGAGAAGTTGTCCTCGATGTCTACTACTAAGCCTGAAGAAAAAGAAAAACTTGGCACATTGAGCACCTTAGGGTAAGGTGTAGGGGGGCGCCTCCATTGTTCTGTAACAAATGCAGAATAGTGTAGGTGATATATGCCACTGATATTCCATGTGGAACTTAGGAGGAATGACAAGGATGCAGAACCATTGCTTCAAAATCCCAATAATCTGCTCCATAATATTTTGTAGCTATGTCATATCCATGTCTTCTGACTCTCATCCATCTCCTTGACTCACCTTCTGGCTCCTGCCCTCATCCCAACCCCTGTCCATCATCTCTGACCATCTCTGGTCACACTCTGGTGTTCCAATATCCAATTCAGTTCAACTCTGATTGGAACCCTAACCAGTTGTACTCTGATCCCAGTCCTTCCCAGAACCTTTGGAATTTCCACAGTCCATGTATAGCACAGCTCTGGCTATAGTGAGCACCTGGTAGCATTTTCCTATGCTCCCTCCTTGTTCCCCTTATGTATTAGTACCTCGCTTATCCTCGGAAGTCCTCTGACTCCAGAATTTGTTTCTAACTTCTACATAGCCATTTCCCTGCCTCTGGCTTCCCCTTGCCCCATCTCTGGACTTTTCCCCATATATACTTGCCTGTCATGTATATAAGTTCAGATATCTCTTGTATAACCCTTAGTACGAATATCAACTAGAAATACAACCCCTCACCTTATACTCCAAGTGCATTTAACTTCCAACTCCTCTGGTCATTGTTTGCCCTTCTGTGGAAGTTGCCTTTGGGCACTTCCTGGAGTTGAATCGGACCTTGTCATTACCCCTGGTCACATGATCTACCTCTGACCCCATGACCTCCTTAACTCCAATCTGAAATGCATGGAATATAAACTTGCAAGGGTGCAACACATAAGTCCTGTGCTGATTCCATACCCCCCTGCTTCATACTCCATCTCATCTTCATCTCTTGGACCTCTGGCCCACTCTCTGGTCACTTCCTTGTCCTCCCCCTCAACTCCCTGTGCTCCTCCTCCAGAGCTGTTAATATATCTCTGGACATCACAGGAGTTGTCCTGAATATCTGACCTCCTAGACTGGAGAAGACCTGGAATCCACAAACAAGCTCTAGAGGCCCCACCGGGTCTAGGGTATGAGGTAGAGAGGTATGGTTCTGACAGTATATTCATACTCCCACTTGCAGGTCACTAGTGAGTGTGTCTTCACTCTGCTATGCATTCCTGTCACTGCTTCATTAATGAACTCCATAGGCATTTCATACTCTGGACTTTAAAGCAGACTAGGTATCAGTCACACCCCTCCATTCCTTCCACTCCTATAACTTCTGACTTTCTTTGGACAATGACTTCTGAGCTGTACTTGCAGCCTAGGAAGAGCTCACATCTGTTTTTGAGACTGGCTTTCTTGCCAGGCCCTCTCTGCTCATTTCCACTTTGTTATTTGGGCTCCAGACTTACTCTGTTGCTCTGAATACTTACACTGGGTTACTCCAGTATATCTTCCTCCTGTATTTTGTTTCTTGCATTGAGGATCACCCCTGACATTTCTCAGTCCTCTGTCATTCTTTCCATCCATGTCCAGTTGTTCTTCAGAACTCTGAACTTTGTGCTGGGTTCCTCCAGTGCATTCTCATTCATTTCTAGCACTTTCCCTCATGGCCAACCCTTAGACTTAGGTCCTTGTATCCTTGATCACTCTGGCCTCAGGCTTTCATGCCATTGGCACCCCCAGGCAGCCCCTCAGACTTCTGGCCATTTCTGCCATAGTCCCTCACATTTCCGGCCATTTTTGCCATAAGCTCCTGCTCTTGACATTCCTGGACACAGTCCCTTACATTTCTAGCCATCTCCACCATGTGCTCCTGTCCTTGGCTCCCCACTCTGGACCTCATGTCCTTGGCACTTCTGGCTATCAACCCTTGTGTCTCCAGCTGCCTCTGACCTCAGGTTCCTTCCTTGGTTACCCCATCCTGGCCCATAATATTTCATATCACTGGCTTCATGCCTTTATGCCTTAGGCTCTCTCCTTCCTCACCTCCAGTCTTAAGCTACCACTCTTGACACTCTGATCTGGAGTTTTCATACTCTGGTCACTTCCAGCCTCAGACCTTTCATCCTTGGCCATCTGGGTCTCTGGCTTCAGCCTCTGACCATCCCTGTGATGTTTTCATGACCCTCATACCTCTGGTGTCACCAGTCCCCTCCAGAATCACTAGCATCAACCTTTCCTGCTTTCCCCTTCTTCTCCTGCTTTTTGCTTCTTTCTTCTGCTTTCCTCCTTCTTTCTTCTGCTTTCTCCCTCTTCTTCTACTTACTCCGTCTATCTCTGGACCATCTTCTTAGTTACTCCAGCTATTCTTAACTTATTCCCTTCACTTCCACTGTCCTGCTTATAGTGGAGTTTCTCTGACCTTCCTCAACTTCTCCCTGATCATCAGGACCTTCTCCCCTATACCCAATCCTTCCCATAGTATTTTCCACCACCCTATTCCTATCTCCGTCATGGTTGTTTCCACTCTGGACACATTTGTGTCATCTTGTTGGATTCTTAATGCTGACTTGTTATAGGACTGTGTTCTCCCTCACCTATCAATCCGTTGATTGAGTTGAGCATGGAACACAATTTTTCCTGACAGCTGTGAGCTGAATGCCAACCCCTGGGACCCTCTGCCTCACCTCTGAGATCTCTGATGCTTGTTGTCCTTTGAGCTTAACCACTGTTAATCCTTAGGAGTACATCTTGATTTACCATTCCCCCTAGACCTCTGATGCCATGGGCTCTGCTCAGCATTTAGCCATGTCCACTCTGTTTCTCATCTCTGACCTTTATCTACAACCCTTGACACTGCATCTCGGGCTCCACCCACTCAACTCCACCTCTGGAGTTACTTCTATGCTCTGGCATATCTCGCAGTTCGGCTTTGCCATGTCTTGGCTATTGTAGAAAGGTAATTTAGAAAGTACTAACACCCCTAACATCCATTCTGTCTCAACTCCAGTTGGTTTTTCTTTTTTCCTTCTCTATTTTATAATTTTCCACTCTGCCTTCTACCTCTCTTATTATAATTCCATTTGTCCTGGTTATCTGTTTCTTCACTTTCTGACTTCAGTTCTCATTTTTCTACCATATTTCTGAACTTCACTTCATCCCTGCTCTGTACACTATTCCTCCAGTCTTGTTTTCCACCTTGTTTTTCTAGCCCTGGCTTGGACTGTTACGCTAGACAAGCGTGATGCCTAGTCTGATCCTTTATTACAGCATGCACTCAATAGTAGCGTGAGGACTAATAGAAATCCTTGAGTTCACTGCAGTGACTCTTTCACACTGAGAAAACTAGACACCACACTTGTGATTGTGTAGATCTAGCTGAAGCTATATGTATAATTGGCTACTGTATTTATAGGAATCCCCTAAGGTATAGATCCTATAAGTGGAAGAGAAGAGGCACTGTAGATTGAGATCCATGAATGCTACACCTCACATGAGGCAAGGAAATGAGGTAGTCCAAAGATAAGGTTAATGAAAGGGGCAGGCGATGCCCATCATACTGGATAGGGAAAATGGAGGATAGGGCAATAAGGCCTCCATCAGGAGAACCAAAATGTTGGTACATCAACGGAGAGGTCATTGAGAGAAGATCTGAATAAGATCAATGACCTAAAGTGTCCCCAATGCTGAGGCAGAGAAAGGAACTCAGCTTTTGGGTATCAAAGGGAAAATAAAGGGGTCCATCACTTAACTTTCAGCCTGTTACTCCATCCACTTGTCAGCCTGAGGTCAGGCTGGTTCTTCCTCTGGTGGTGGATCCAACTTGTCAACATCATATCCATTTTCCATCCATAACCAACAGGTGGTGCAGAAACAATCCTTTCAATGACTGAGACAATCCCTTTCAGGGATCGTAACATTACCTCCGTCGTATGGCTGAAACCCCGATTCATGCCATAGATCTGTCCTCATTCTCTGACCCTGGGGATCTGGGATGGTCAGGACATCTGTGAGGACCATGTCCAGGAGCTGTGAGGTGACAGTGGGGACAGACGTAGGATCTGCAGGCCTTGATGGTGTGGTTGTCTCCCTTGCAGAGTCTACAGTGAAGAGTGGGATAAGGCTGTCTAGATACCAGCTGTCTAGTGGGGGCAGGGGGTTCATCGATTCAGTTGATGAGGGGAGGTCTGGTGGGGAGAGGGAGTTGGTCAGTTCATTCTTCATCAGAAGATGTTCTGGTAGAAGGTGTGATGGAACGAGGATTCCTTCTGCTAGGGCCATGGTGCAGGAGTAGGGGGACCCAGTTAGGTGTGATAATCACATTAGAGAAATTCCCAGTGCTAGCTCAGATGATACTTCGATAATATCTTCCAGAGTGATATCCTCTGAGTCTAATAACTTGGGGCTGGTCCTGGAAAATTCTTTTGACAAAATTGATGAGAGGCACAGCTGGGAGGGAGCCGATGGTTCTGTTGAAGTTAAGGTGGTGGAGGGTGTCCAGGACATGCTCAACAGATTCTTCAAGGGCATTGGTAGCATTATTGGGAAAGTCGGGCAATGTGGCTGCCACATTTCGGACCATAGCGAGGCTTCAATAGGAGAAGATGGTTGTGAGGAGGGGGGAAGGGAACCATAGATCATTGTGGTTGAGGAGATGTTTGAGGGTGGTAGGAGTATTAAGGAAGAGGGCATAGAGTCGGCTATGTTCAGAAATTGGAAGCATGTCTATGATATAAATGTCTGAAATGGAAGAAAGATAAACATTCATATTGACAGGAAACGAAGTGGGGATAATGGAATTATAGAGAAAAGGGCAACTAGCACAAAGGGGATCAATGTGGGTTTGATCAGAGTACGCCACCATGAAGTCACCAGGGAGAGGTATGATAGGGACAATAAGTGATTATGCAGAAGAAGATGTGTTCTTCTTTGTGAGTTTGACAAAAATGGGCATGTCAACCGGGTTTGAAAATAGAAAGGTGGGAGAATTGGCGAAGTTTCTTTTTCTTTTGTTTATTGAGTTTATGAGAAGTAAGAGTGAAGAGATAAAAGTCAAGTCGGCAGGATGGTTGTTTGGAATTCATGTTCAGAGGGAATGGAGGTTTTTATAGTTTTTCAGGGTGACATCTGCGTTGGTAAAGTTCCTTTCTGATTCCCAAGTGTTTTCTGAAGAGGGATATCCTTTCCATCGGACAAGATATTGGTGGTGAGCAGATGGGCCCCTATGTGCCACGATCTGATCAATCTCATACTCTTCTTCATTATCTATCTCCATTGGGGGTGGTGAGGTAAACAGAACTCCATACTCTTCTGTTTGGATGAATGGGAAAAGAAGAGAAGCATGGAAGAAATCATGAATCTTCCACGTAGGTGGTAACTTTAGTTGATATGTAAGTGGAGAGAGAACCTTAATAATTTCAAAAGGTCCTTCTCTTCTAGGGGCAAGTTTTCAGGAGATGTATGGAATTTTTAAGTTTTTATTTGATAACCAAACCTTATCCCCTATCTTCCAGGGTTTAAAGTTTGATTGGGTTTTCTTCATCATAGATTGTTGTGATAAGATAAGGGCAGCTTTGGCTTCTTCTCTGGCATTTTCTAAGGTTTTCAGACGGTTTTCTGTGGCGGGGAGGAAGGTTTTTTCAAGTGGGGGGTAGGAGCGTAGTTCATAGTCCATCATGGTGGAGAATGGGGTTTGTTTCATAGTGGAATGGATGGTGGAGTTGTGATGGAATTCAGCAATGGGGAGTAGATCCGTCCATTTGTTTGGTTGGTTAGTGCAGAATATTTGTAGGTAGTTTTCCAATTCCTGATTTACCCATTCCATTTCTCTGTCGGTTTGGGGATGATAAGCTGTGGAGAGGGCAACATCATATTCAAGTAGGCAAGCAAGTTCTCTGGCAAAGGCTGAAGCAAATTGGGAACCCCTGTCTGAGATGCATTTGTCGTGAAGTCCGAACCGTTTAAAGATGTGATGGAAAAAGAGTGATGCTACTCCTTCTGCAGATACAGTTTTGTTTGTTGGGATGAAAATTACCCTCTGAGTAAGGCCATGGTCAACCATGACCATTATACTGTTGAAACAATTGCTAGGGGGAAGGTCGGTAATAAGGTCTACTGAGACATGTTGGAAAGGGCAGGCAGCGGTTGTGGGGATGGGGAAAAGTGGAGGGAGAATTGGATAGGTGATCACTTTATTAGCTTGGCAGGTGGAGCATCCAGCGATAAAGCAGTGAACAAAGGAAGCCATTTCCAGCCACCAGTAATCTTTGGAAAGTGTTTGGATAGTTTTGTATTGGCCACTATGGCCTCCAGTAGTAGAGTGATATAGAGAGTGAACAAGGGGGTGGCAAGTGGATTCCAGGATATATAGTCGTTTTTGATAATAAAGTTTTCCATCGTTGTATGTCCAATCTTTAGGAGAGGAGCAGGGTAGGGGAAGAGTAATGCCATCATCAAGGTGTTGTAAGGCTTTTAGTACAAGAGGATCTGATGGAGTAGAGGTGGAGATTTTCTCTTGGAGAGCTAGGTCAATTTTTCTGATAAAGAGATTATCTGGCAAAAGTAAGAGATCAGTGTTATCTTCTGTGGTGGAGGGGAGGTCTTTTCATGATAGGGCGTCAGCGGGAGAGAGATCTTTTCCTGATACATAGTGGAAGGTGAGGTCATAATCCTGTAGAAAAAGTTGCCATTGTGCATGTCATCAGGTAAGTTTTCGTGATTCTTTGAAATATAACAAGTTTTTATGGTCAATAAGAATGGTAATCTGATTTTCTGTTCCTCAAAGGTAATGACGCCAATCTTCTAAGGCATGGATTACTTCCAGTAATTCTTTGTCATAGATGTCATAGTTTCTTTCTGCAGGAGATAGTGTAGATGAGCGATATGTGCAGGGGTGTAGATCACTGTTGCCATCTTTTTGCATGAGAATTCCCCTGGTTGTGCTAAGGGAGGCATCAGTCATGACATAGAATGGTTTTTTTGGGTTGGGGATAGATAGGATGGGTCAGTTGAGAAAGTGTTTCTTCATGGTAAGGAAAGCATCATTTTCTTTATTGGTCCATTTCCAGGGTTGATTCTTAGTGGTGAGGGTGACAAGGGGGCAGCAAATGTCAGAGAATCCGGGGATGAACTTTCTGTAGAAGTTACAAAACCTTAGAAAAGATCGAACTTCCTTTACCGTGGTTGGTGGGAGCCATCCTTCTATGGCTTTGAGTTTGGTGGGGTCCATGGATAGTTCGTCTTCGGATATGATCATTCCAAGGTAGTCTACCTTTGAGGCATCGAAGGTGCATTTCTCCAATTTGAGATATAATTTGTGTTCCATCATCTGTTGAAGGACCATTCAGGTTTGTTCATTTTGTAGTTCTTATGATGGAGAATGGATTAGGAGATTGTCCATGTAGATGATTAACCATCCTTGTGCGATGTAATCGGCAAAGATATCATCCATTAGGGCTTGGAAGGTGTTACAGAACGATGGAGGTGAACCCCTACCCCAATCCCAGAGGCGCTGGATGTGCCATCTTTTTCTTTCTCTTCAGGACACTTTGCGGACTTAAAGGCCAACTTCTCAAGCTCCTTGGCTTGGGAAGAGTCCTTAGAGCAGTGGAGCGCTTCCCCTCCACTGCCAGACAATCAGGAGAATATTCCCCCCGGGAACGAGGAGTGGTTCACCTGGGATGCCCAGGAGTTGTATGATTACGTGCGTAGGCGGGAGAACATGTTTCCTTTCTGGTTCGAATAATCTTTTATTTATTTTCGCTAATCTTTCTTGGAGATACTCGATCTATTCCACAGCCTTGTCAGTTATCTTTTCCACCCATACCCGCTCCACACTGCATATGCCGGATTAGGTATTACCTTCCTTACTTCCAATAGATCTCGCATCTCCACCGATAGATCCCTTGAGGGAGTTCCCTGGGATTTCCCTGGAACATCCCCATGTATCGCCTTTCCTTTTCTTCACAGGCGATGCATGCCATCAATTGCAGTGATTATGATAAGATCTCGTTTTAGACGAGATCTATGCCTCAGACCCTTATGGATGCCTCACCTTCCCAGGATCGGAACACTTCCTCAATGGGAGGAGACTCTCATTAGGGAATGGATTCCCATCCCCTACCAGTTACATATATAAGCGCCCATGTACATTAGAGTTAGATTCTATGCAATCATACGTGGAGTTCTGGCTGCACCTTTGGAGGGAGATAGCCATCCCTTCATTGAGAGAGTTCTGTTACGACATTGCCTAAACCATCGCCTTATCCTCTTCCGTCTTGGTACCAACGCTTGGATTAACATCCAAGTGTCGTACGTTCGGTTCTTACCAAACCTAGGACCCTTCAACCAGTACGTTGCTCAGCGGCTCGGTCTCCACATCCTGCATTCCGCAACAAAAGAATCTAACTCTTCTAACACTCCCCTCGTTTCTACGAGTCGGGACGTTATACCGCCAAGATTGCGCGTCAACCTGGATCAGATGACGAACAACCCCTGTCCCCCACTTCTCAGTCTATACGAAGGACCCCTATCCCAGAAACACTTCGAATCTCCTGGAGCCGACCAACTACTAGAATTACTCCTCTCCCCATCACCAGTGCCACAGCGAGTGCTCCAACAATTACTGGAAGCACACCCCCACCTGCACTATCTCCTCAGCAATCTAGGATCAGTCGCAGCCCGACCCCTCATAGAGAAGTGGACTATCACCTATTCTCAGAGGGTATGATCCCACCTCCTGTCACAACACCAGCACCAGCAGGATACACAGCACCAGACTACCTCGCGGCCCGAACCCAGAGAACCACCCCCGAATATGACTTCACTGAAAGGCAGAGATGCATAGCTGCTCAGGTACACAAGGAACGAGCCAGGAGAAGAGAGGAAGAAGAAGAAGAAGACATGGCTCCCACGGAATTAAAGGCGGCTCTACCTGCCGACTTTTCAGGAAATAGCGAAGATGCGATCTGGTGGATCGCTGCAGTGGAAAACTACTTCGCCATCAATGAGGACCTCTACAAGACTGACCTAGCCAAGATTGTCACTGCCCTAAATAAGATGCCGAAGGGATGAGGAAGGGTGTTCACAGAAGGAAGCTTTGCCCTAGATAAAAACTTGGACGACAAGGAAAAAACATGGGCAAAATTTGTCGAATGATTCAGCAACTCCTTCATGTCGGAGGAGGAGTCTGCTGACACCAGGAGAAAGTTAGGAAGCATCCGCCAAGAAAGGGGGGCCTTGACTATGAAGAGCGCCCAGAGGTATATCCAAGACT
>JBBPJU010000842.1:0-16591 GCA_038088875.1 Austroboletus festivus
CATTGCCTCAATCATCGCTATCTCGTCTACACCTTCGGGACCCACGCCAGAGCCAACGTACTCGCCGGCTTCATCCGCCGCTGCCCTCGCCTAGGATACGTCGATCACTTGATCGCCAAGCGCCTCGGGCTTCACGTACTGCGTTCCGTATCACTGTGTCCGCTGGCAACAGAATGGTGGAGGGAATGTACAAGGGGGTGATGGGTGAATTCTGGGATATAAAGTCAATGTTGATAGTACAGTTTTCCATTTTCATATGTTCAGTTCTTCAGTGAGGATCGAGGTAGTGGTAGAGTAACTCCATCATCAAGATGTTGTAGGGCTTTTAGTACAAGTGGGTCAGAAGAGAAGAATTTCTGGATTTTCTCAAGTAGTGCAATGTTGATTTGTCAGATAAAGAGGTTATCAGGTAGTAGGAGTAGATCAGTGTTATCTTTGATGGTGGAGGGTAAGTCTTTTTGAGATAGTGTGTTAGCCAGAGATAATTCTTTTCCAGGAATGTGATGGAAGGTGAGGTTATAATCCTATAGGAATAGTTGCCATCAGGCATGTCTGCAGGTGAGTTTTCTGAGTTCCTTGAAGTATAGGAGATTTTTGTGATCTGTAAGGATTGTGACTTGATTTTCTGTTCCACATAGATAGTGTTGCCAATCTTCCAAGGCATAAATTACTCTCAAAAGCTCTTTGTCATAGATGTCATAATTTCATTCTGCAGGAGATAGAGTAGAGGATCAATATGTGCAGGGGTGGAGGTCTCTGTTTCCATCTTTTCACATTAAAATTCCCTCCATTGCTCTAATAGAGGCATTGGTCATAACAAAGAAGGGTTTCTTAGGATTGAGAATGGATAGGACTGGGTGGCTGAGGAAATATTCCTTTAATGAGAGAAAGGCATTGTTTTCTTTACTGGACCATTGCCATGGTTGATTCTTCATTGTTAAGCTTACTTGGGGTCAACAGATATTAGAGAATCCTGGGATGAATTTGTGGTAGAAATTGCAAAATCCTAGAAAAGATCTTGTTTCTTTGACACTGGTGGGAGATAGCCATCCCTTTATGGCTTTTAGTTTGGTGAGGTTCATGGATAGTTCATCCTCGGAGATGATCATTCTGAGATAGTCAACTTTAGAGGCATCAAAGGTGCATTTTTCTAAATTTTAGATAGAGTATGTGTTCCATCATTCTCTGAAGTACTTTCTGCGTTCTTTTATCTTGTAGCTCTTGTGAGGGGGAATGGATTAAGAGATCATCCATATAAATGATCAACCATCCCTGAGCAATGTAGTTGGCAAAGATGTCATCCATTAGGGCTTGAAACATAGCAGGGGAATTGTATAGTCTGAAAAACATTACAGTTGGTTTGAATAGTCCAAATGGGGTGATGAAGGCAGCCTTCCATCTATCTTCTGGTCTGATGAGAACATTGTTATATCCCTATCATACATCCATCTTAGTGAACACTTTAGACCCTTTGACTTTATCAACTAGATCAGATATAAGCAGCAAAAGATAGGCATTTTTTATCATATGGGAATTTAGGTAGCAATAATCTTGACATGGTCTTAGTTTTCCATCCTTCTTATCAATGAAAAAGAAGGGGGATGCTTGTGGGGATTGTGATGGTTTTATTTTCCCAGCAGCCAATTGTTTGTCTAGGAATTTTCTGCATGCTTCACTCTTGGTAGGATTTAAATGGTAGTTTTTAGCTCATTTTGGAGTAAAAGAGTTGTCCAAATCAATTCTATGATCATATGGTCATGATGGGGATACAGAATGGGTGGCTTCTTCAGAGAATACTTTCTGGTACCTGGCAAACTTTTCTGGGAGTTTTACTTCTTTCTTTTCTTCATTGATGGCTAGTTCAGTAGAGATAGTGGTTTTTCTGATTTCCTCAAAGTCCTCATCATCTCTGCAGTGTTGGATTACTACTTCCTTGGTTGGGTGAGATACATAACAGGAGAGATACTTTACCAGGTATCATTGTGGTTTGGTATCTTCTCATTTTACTAGAGATCTTTTCAAAATAGATAGTTCACCTGTTGCCCAATTGATATTAGGACTATTCTTTTTCAGCCAGGTCATTTCTAATATTAGGTCTGTTTTTCCAAATCCTATGATCATAAATGTTCTTTTCTCTTTTCTTCCACTTATTTCAAGTTCCACTATGGTCTTGTATCATATTTCTCCTCCAACATTTTTTATTCCATTGGCATTGATAGCATTTCTTAATTGTCATAATCTCTCCAGGGTTAAGTTGTGCCATTGTGTGAAAGACTGATCCATAAAGCAGTTGGTTGCCTCACAGTCTACCAGATCTTTTGTTTTTATTATGGTTCTTTTGTCTAGGTTGTGTACAAGAATCAGGATTTGGATTGCATTGGGATCTTTGGATACAAGTACAGACAGAAGTCTAGGGAGTCATGACATTATTTCACACCTCCTCTTTAAAAACCCTTTACTTTGGCAATATGAGCAATCATTTCTGAGAAGAAGGTGGATTGGACTTCCACCTTGGCAACCATTTCTTCTTTTTCCTTGTCATCTACTTCCATATGCATATAATCTTCATCATATACTTGCTTTAGTACCCTTAGAAGATCATCCTGATTAACCTTCTTTTTGCTAGTGAGTTTCTTTATGTATTTATTGGCTACTCTGGTGGGTTCTTTCTTCATCTCTTGGACCTTTACCTGAGGTTTCACTTGTGTTCCTTAGGTATATCCCTGTCCCTGGTTTTGACACTGAAGGTGATCCCTTGGGTGTTTCCTAGTAGAACAGCTGATCTTGTGGCAAATAAAGCATTGATTCTTCCTGATATGTTTGGCTTTCTTGACAGAGGTGAGTTGGATAGTATCTATGTCCATAGCATTCAGATCCTTGGATCTTCCTCCTCCTCCTCCTGTCCCAGAATAGGTGAGGTGATTTCCCTTTAAGTCCCTTTTTTGTTCTATCTGCCTCATCCTTTGGTATGACTTGTTGATCCACTCTTTAAGTGTATTGGGTTCCTTTACCAGGACTATTGGGGAGGAGATGTCAAAGTTTAATCCTTTGACAAACCATTCACATAAAGCTCCTTCGCTTTTCTCTTTGGAGTTGGTGGCTTCAAGCTGAAAATCTTGGACATATTCTTGTAGGTTGGCCATGGTAGAGGGCCCTTGTTTCATATGCATCTGCATGAGTTTTCTTTGGCTATCCTTGTATGATTCTTCTGATACAAATGAGTTTGAGAAGTCAATGGCAAATGATTCCCAAGTATTCTTCTTCTTTTCTTCAACAGTTTTCAAGTTGTTAGATGTATACCACCCTTCAGCATATATTCTTCCTCTCTCTTTGCTCATCTTGTTAAGGGCAGTTAAGATCTTCTTCTGTTCTGTGTTATAGAGGTCTTCATTTAACAAGTAATAGGTGGTCATAGAAATGATCCACCATTTAGTGTCCTCTGCTTTTTCTGAGAAATTGGCTGGGCATCCTGCTCTGAGTTCCTTCACTTGGATACTCATCTTCTTTAATGATACTGGTATTCTAAGGGTAAAGTCTTGTTCTTTGATGTCTACCTGGATTGGTTCTGGTTCTGGAGTGGGTGGTCAACTCTCATGAGACTCTGGCTCCCTTCTAAAATTATTCACAGATAAAGCTTGTAGTTCAACAGGTATAGGAGATGGATCCCTTCTGGCGAAGACAGTCTCGATAGTAGGAATCAGAGGTGCAGGTTCTGACATAGAAGGTTGGTGATGTGAGCATAATTGACTAGTGAGGGGTGGATGAGATATCTTAGCAATTCTGCTTTTTTCCAGGATTTAAATAGATTGAAGAGGAACTGGGGAGTTTCTGATGGCCTCAGCTTGGTCATCTGGTTGGTGGGAGTCTGAGTTGGAGTCCACTGGAATGGTAAACCTTTTTGACAAAATCTTGCCTGTTGGTGAATACCCTTCTTGATGATACAAGGGGCAATAGTTCAGCTAGATCTAATATTATGCTGAACAAGCATGACACCTAGTCTGATCCTTTATTGCAGTGTGCACTCAATAGTAGCATGAAGACTAGTAGAGTTCCAATGGATAAGATCACTGCAGTGACTCTTTCACACTGAGGTAACTAGACACCACACTTGTGATTGCATAGATCTAGCTGAGGTTACATGTATAGAGGGCTACCATATTTATAGTACTGTACCTATGGGTGTAAACCTGCTACCACACTAGGCAACTCTGGATATAGAAAGAGGCACTGTTGGATTGAGATCCATAAGTGCAACATCTCTCATGAGGCAAGAAAATGAGGTAGTCCAAAGATAAGGCAAATAAAAAGGGGCTGGTGATGCCTGACATACTGGATAGGGGAAATGAAAGATAAGACAATGAGGCCTCCATCAGAAGAGTCAAAGTAATGGTACATCAATGGAGTGTTCATTGATAGAAGATCTGAAGGCAATCAATGACCTAAAGCATCCCCAATACTGAGGCAGAAAAAGGAACTCAGCTTTTGGGTATCAAATGAAAAATAAAGGGGTCCATCAGACAACTCTCCACCCACTAATTGTTCCACTCATCTATGGTAGGCCAAGCTGGCTCCTCCCCAATGGTGGATCCAATTTATCAACATTGTATCTGTTCCCCATCCAAAACCAGCAGATAGTACAGAAGCAATCCTTCCTATGTCCCAGATAATCTCTATCAGAGATTGTAACAGCCACTACTTCTTTCACTTCCTCTTCCCCACTAGATTCACAGGAGAAAGAGCTACTCAACCATATTGAAGCCTGGTGGTCAGGAGGAAATAATACTCTTCCTCTCTCTCCTTGACATCCTCATTATTGCAAAGCCTGTTTCTCCTGTCACTGTCTTGGTTATATCCAGGTTGACTGTATGTTTTACCAATGCATCCATTGTCTGAAATGGCATCCTGGTCATATTTAGCACTCTTGCCCACTTCATTATAGTATGCCATCACAAACATTCTCTTCTTCCTCCTTAGTGTCCTCTTCTTCTAATTAAGCTATGACTTATTTCACTCTCCCAGTTCCACCCCCTCCTGATATACCATTTCCTCACTGAACCAAGGGACATGGTAGTCCTAGAAGATCTCCTCATCATCATCATTCTTCCAGTCCTCAATCAGAAGGATCTCTTATCACTATGTATGATCCCATTATGAAGTCTATCATGACAGGGGATGTCTGTGGCCTCTAGCTGAGACTAAACCAGCTGCTGTGTGCTGGCTCACTACTTCTTGCAGTGGCTTTGAACATACAAAGGGGACCATATTATGATTTATCATGGACTACATTCTCTTATGGCTCTAGTCTTTCTATTCCTCTTAGATAATCCTATTAGGATAAGTCCAATTTGTATTCAGATTGAGTCACATTTTATTTATCTACTGCTTACTCATTTCTACTTAGTAATCAGCCTAATTACTCAGCTATTACTTATTGTCTATGAGTTATTCCATTTCATTCTGACTCATCAATTATTCTTTAACATTCTATAATATTCTATATGACTTGTTCATGGACAGCCTCACTTTCATTTAAGGCAGTGTCTCACACACTGCCTCTCATTCCTAGCCACTATATAAGCCTATCTCTCTGCTGCCATATACTTTGGTCTAGTTCTCCCTTGCAATATGCATTCTTGTGTTGCTTCATCCTGTCAGACTTCTGAGTGTTCTCAATGTTCCACTTAGTCTCCTTGACCCAAGTATTTGTTCTACTTTGAGTGGATGCTCTTGATCTACTTCTTCAAATATTCACTAAATGATACTCCATATTGAACCCTTGTCCAGACTATTAAAGACTACACTTGGACCTATCTGGTTTAAGTATAACACATCCCAGATTGTTGTGTCTAAGTGGTTCATCCTCCCAGGTTGCTTTAGCTGCCTCTCAGTTCCAGAATTGGTGGAGTCTCTCTAAGTTCCCCCCATACACTATAGTAGCAATGTTGGCATTGAGCCATGGTCTATCCTCTTCTGAAGGAAAATGGGTCACTCTCCACATGTAGGTCAGGGAAAATGTGACATTTCCCCTCTGGTATGGTTGATGAACTTTATTAACTTTATCCCAGTTCATTCTAAGTGGAGGGAGAGTCACCCTGGTTACCATGGGGCATAGATGTTGGGGGTGCCTGGGGCATCATTCCTATAGTAAGGATAGGTATAGTGGAGGTAGGAGGATTAGAGATGATGGGGACTTCCACATTGATAGCATTGATAGGTGTGGGCAATAGTGGAAAAGTCTGGGAAGCCATGTCTGGGGTGGTTGGAGCTTCATCTGAGGACAGGTCTGTGAGGTTGCTGAGGACTTCATGAGGGTAGGGAGTGGGCAATCAGGGTGGAGGGGAGTTCAGGTTGCTCAGGGGTTTTTTTCTCTCCTTTAGATTCATTCAGTTATGATGGTGCCTTAACTTCCTTAAGAGGAAGTCAGATACTGTATGAATCAGGATGGAAAGAATATTCTCTCATTCCTCACTATTTCCCAATTCTCCTATAATCCATCAATCCACACTAGTCTCAAACAGGAAACTACTGCCATTAAGAAAGGCAAACTGTCTTTCAAGCTTAATATCAACAAATCCTTGCTGTTTCAGATCTCTAGGTAACTGAAGGTAGACCTTGTAGAGTTTGGAAAGTGATATGGAATGTTGGATGCAGAGCTTGAGCCTCTGTGCAATGACTGCATTGATCTTTCATAAGTTGGATCCATACTATATGCAGACAGTAAGGATAGCCTTTTGGATATCTAGGGCTTTGATGTAGAGAATAGAGCAGAGGTTCAGACTATGCCTGATAAGAGGAACTTCCTCAAATAAGGTTGCATAGAATTTTGCTAAGGAACATTACTATACAAGGCAGCTTCTTATATAAGAAAATGACTCTCCTTAGATAATCTTTCTAAAGGGGTATAGGGGAAACTATCCTGCCATAAGAGGTGATGGAAAAGGAGAAGACTGTTTGTATTACAGTATCATCTTTTTCTTGACCACCCACCCTGCTTTCCCACCTCAGCAACTCCCCCTGGCATAACCCTCTCCTCCTCCTATCTGTGGAATACCAACCAACTGGAGCTGATCACTGATTCCAGCATCACTTTCCAATTCCTGTGGGATCTCAATGCTCTGGCTAACTAGGTGGAGATCAATTAAAATCTTCAATATCCATTTTGGTAACTTAAGCCTGAATAGAGAACTTCTCTGAACTGGTGAAATGGTGATAGTGATGAGTAAAACCTTATTTCCCTTTTTGGACTACTTCTCCTAACTCAGTTCTCTCACTCTGAGTTATACTCCCTTTATTCATCATTCTTCCCATAGTCATAACTGCTTATGCTTTTCTATTATGATTTCTCAGCAATTGATTTTCTTCTTATCAATCACTGACAGTCTCCATTTCCAAATTCCCTAGATATCTCTATAATTACTAGATACTTACTCAGGTGTGGCTGTGTGTCTGCAGGCTATATGCCCAAGCCTTATCTATATAAGATAGTTATCTTATAGGGGAAATCTCCAAGTTAAATCTATGTAATTCCTATGTGGTATCTGGATTTCTGGAGCAACAAGCCCTCTAGCAAAGCAATAGCTTGACAAGCTTACACAAGTAGTAAACTACTTCTGTATAAGACATGCATTCATAACAGTTTATAAGGAAGAGTAAATGATGGCATATATAGCCTATAAAACTAAAAGGGAAGGGCTATATATAAGTTTCATTTCTCACATTTGTGAGAAGTTTCCCACACATGTTAGGTTTAATCTAATAGAAATAGATAAATGACCTTGCCTTTTATCAGAAGTCTGAATGGGATAAAAGGCACTGAAAGTGATTAAATGGAATCTCAAAATGTGATCTTGAGATCAGGTGAAATATATCCTAATTGTGTAGAGTTAGCAAAATGGAAATGACATCCCTTGTCTATTCAAGAAGTTCACATAGTCTCTATTGTCCCAGTAATACCAAGTCTCATTCTCCTAGTCTGGAGAAATATTCTTGTCAGGAGTTACTGCCTCCCAGATATCTGGGTCAATATTCCACTCCTATCTTCCCTCATAGATATTCCTTTCTCTCTTATCCCAATGTCCTGCTTGTGGGTGTAGGGACAGCCTGTCAACTCCTCAGAATAAGGGGTAGGCAGTAATCTTCACCATTACATAACAGGAAAAAGGTGGAGGCAGAGAGTCATATAATAAAATAACCAATTCTGCAGAAGTAGAGGGTGTCAAGGGTTTATGTGCCAGCTGTGTGGAGATTCTCTGTGATCACCTCTATAATGTTCTCCAGCATAACTTCAGAATGTTTCTATGAGCAATACAATGGAAGAGAGTTTCCATAGTTCAAGATTGGCTTTGAAATGAGTGAGTCCTTGAGGGTTGTCTGGAATGGCTGCATAGGCAAGTCTCCTATAGAAAGGGGAAAGTATCTGGAGATTAAAGATATCTTTGACCAGGGCAAGGATAAGGGATATAAATATAGGGCTGAAGGGTGGCATAAATGGTGAGAATGGAATTATTATAGTTGAGTTTGAAATCAATATAGATTTGAAAGAAAATAGTGATTAAAATTGGAAGAGGCAGTTGGCCATAAGATATCCAAAGTGGAAGGGAATTGTTACATTTTATTTCTCTTACCTATAGAGGGCCACTTCTTTTCCCTCTGAAGGAGACAAACCTTGGCTGAATGCCAATATCTCTACCACTGCATATGGAGGAAATATAGAGAGACCACATTAGTTTTGGAACAGAGAAGCAGAGAGAGCTACCTGGAATGATGAAACAATGGAACAAGACAACCTGGAATGACAGAATATACAGGCAATGCCTGTATACTTAGAGGAGACAACACCACCTCCTACATGAGACACCAATCCAGCATGGATGTGATGCATCTATGGAGGATATTATTACACTGAACAGGAATGATGTTACGCTTGTACTGGGCAGGTCCAAGCATAGCCCTTAAAGTCAAGGGTTCATTGTTGAGTATCGTCTAGTGAATACTCAAAGAGTTCAATAGGGATAGCGTCCACTTGGAGTAGAACGAAGACTAGGGTCAGGGAGACTGAGTGGAAGAGAACACTCAGGAGTCTGACAAGGGGACAAGCACAAGAGGTGTGATTGTAAGAGAGAACTAGACTAGAGTACATGGCAGCAGAGTGATGAGTTTATATAGGGAGATAGAATGAGAGGCAGTGTGGGAACGCTGCCTTGAATGGAAACGAGGCTATCCATAGATGAGTCATATAGAAGGTAATAGAATGTCGAAGAATAATCGATGAGTCAGAAGATTAAGAGGATGACTTATGATGACAATTATCAATGAAGTAATCGGGCTGATTACTGGATACGAATGACTAAGCATGAGTAAAAGGATATGACTCAGCCTGAAAATGAATTGGACTTATCCCAAGTGGGATTATTCAAGAGGAAACGAAAGGCTAGAGTCAATACAATGGTTATTCGTAAATGAAGAAAGAAATCATAACAAATGACATCTAGTCTATGCCTTTATTGTGGTGCACACTTGATAGTAGTGCAAAGATTAATGTTATGCTAGACAAGCATGACACCTAGTCTGATCCTTTATTGCAGCATGCACTCAATAGTAGCATAAAGACTAATAGAAATCCAATGGATAAGATCACTGCAGTAACTCTTTCATACTGAGGATATTAGACATCACACTTGTGATTGTGTAGATCTAGCTAAGGCTACAAGTACAAAAGGCTATCATATTTGTAGGCAATCTCAAGGGTGCAATCCTGCTACTGCTCTGGGACATTCTGGAATAGAAAAGGAGGCACCGCAGGATTGAAATCCAGAAATGCAGCATCTATCATGAGGCAAGGAAATTGTTACAATGGCACTTTTCCAAGCCTTCTTTTCCCTATTTATTAAGACATTCTCATGGTCATGTGCTAGTCACATGCTTATGACATCAGTCACATGCATGGTCATGTGATCCTTATGACTATTTAAACTCAAATCTTACCTTAAGATCATGGATTGCTAGTCAATCCTTAATACTTAAGACTTAGTATTTTTCTGCATTCATGGGAAATACTTACTAGTTATATCTTAGAAGGGGGATCCCTCTATTGATCCCAATTATGCCAAGTCACAACATGAGTTGACCTCATGTTGACCTCCCCTATACCTTGTGTATGCAGCATGCTGCCACATCCATTTTACAGAAGCATTGACTGCTTCTTGCCTCATTAAAGATGCACGTTGAACATGCACAAATCTCAAGTATTTAATATCCGCAGGCTTCTATTTCTAAGTTCTTATCTATACCTGCAGGATAACATGAGTATTTAATTTTCTTTTCTATTTCATATTCAGGATCTAACCCTATTGGTGGATATAATCCATCTTATCTATGACTCACCTTGACTCTAGATGGGTACAGGGTATATGCATTGCCTTGCACTGGTATGCATAGGCTCCATTTCATATTTAACAGAAACCCTTATGATTGGCTGCCACAAGTGGTGCCACTTTCATTTCTCTTTTATTTTATTGATATATCTTAAGATTCATAGAAATACATAAATTCCTTAATACTTTAGAGTATTCCTATTGGTTGTTTCTGTTTAGGCTAGACCAAACATGTACATATAGTAGGATAGTATATAAAGCCCAAGAGTGCAGAGCTGACTCTTCAGTTCTGAAGTTCTTGGAAATTCCACCCTATGAGATCCTAGCAAAGGCTAGCTGGTTCAGTAACTCCCTGGCCAAAGGGCCTTGTATTTAAGATGAAGAAACTCCTACAGGGTCAAAAACATCTCCTAGGTACCAAACATCTCAGGATTGTGTTGAGCTGCAGCCATCTGGGTTGGTTATATAGCTGCCACAACTCCTTTGGATTGTTTCAGAAATGAGGTAGTCCAACAATCTGGTAAATGCAAAAGGAGTAGTGATGCCTGTCATACTGGATAGGGGAAATGGAAGATCAAGAACATAAGGCCTCCACCAGAAGAGCTGAAATGTTGGTACATTAAACAGGAGGTTTTTGATAGAAGATTTGAAAGAGATCAATGATATAAAATGTCCCCAATACTGAGGTGGATATAAGAACTCAGCTTTTAGGTATCAGAATGAAACAAAGGAGGTCCAATCATTAAATTTCCACCCACTAGTCCATCTGTGATGTGATCTATGAGTATAAATTCCGATACAAAGATATTGCCTAAGTTCTAGCTCTCACTCAACAGTAGACAGGAGACTAATAGAAGTCTGGTAAGGTTTTGGTAAGTCTTGCTGTGGCCCTCACTCAGGGGTATCAATTGAATCAAATACCACATAGATTAAATGTAAATCTAGTTAAGAATTCTACTATACATGGCAGTTGTATTTATAGTGGATAGGGAATGACTATGATCATAAAAGGCAATCATAGGTAAGGAGGAAACCATCCTTAGGGTGAAGGGTACATATAGATAAACATGGGTGGAGGAAGGGAGGAATTGCACAGGTGACAAGATGCAATCCAAAAGGAAAGATAGTTCATATAAAAGGGGAAGATAAGAGAAATAGTAAGGTCAGTAAACCTCATCGATCTCATCTCAATCCATTATCCATCTAGAGAGATCCACCCTTGTCACAACTGGGGCAGAGATGTTTGGAATCCCCTGGGATGTTGATTCTGCAGTAGGGGTAGGTAATATGGAATGCAGGACAAGAAGTTTGAGCTGTTGAGCAATGAACTTGTCGAAGGCAGCAAGCTTCAGTCCATATTGGACACAGATAGAAAGGATGGCTTTCTGGGTGGCAAAAAACTCAGATGTGAGGATAAGGTGTAGAGCTAGTACCTGTTGCACTTGGACTCTCTTGAGAAATGGTAGTCTGTACACCACTTCAAGATACAGCTGACTTCATGTAAGATTGCATAGAATCTAACTGGAGATAACTCTACTGTACATGGGCACTTATATACTAATCAGGTTAGTCATGGGAAGATGTCCTGGATTAGAGACTCTTCTCCAAGGGTGCAATACTGCTGCCACTCTGAGGAAGATCTGATCTCTATGGGGAAACACTATCCTATCTGAAAGGAGAGGAATTGAACTCTAAATAAAAGGAGAAGTGTCTGTGATAAATGAAGAAGTTAATGCTGCAGACATCACCTTGAAAAAGGGGAAAAGGGATTGTCAGTAGGTTTCCCATTAATTCAGGTCTAAACCTAAACATGAAGATTTCAAAGTTAAAACTAAAGGAGATATCCTATCTCTGACTGGTGGATAATAAGAGGTAAAGACCATTTCTTTGAATGCTGTGTGGAGAAGGGAGAGTGAGTTGGTCTACTACTTGAATGAAAGATTCAGTCAGAGGAAGTGTTACACTTGTACCAGGTAGGTCCAAGTGTAGCCCTTGTATCCCCATTCAAGGAACAGAGGTGATGGGATGGAGAAAGGGCAAAGGTAAGTTCTAGAAGACGGACAGGGAATGGTGATGGATGAAAGGCCGGGAGGACATCACCAGGACAGAGGGAGGGCAATAAGCATCGCCGTCAGTCAAGGGAGGCAGAGGATGCGGCTGGTCATAGACAGAGAGATGGCTAGGTGAGGGGGAAGATCGGAATACAGGGTGGCCATCAGTTGTTGAGAAGAGAATGGTGATGTGACGAAGGGAGAGTTGACTAAGGAACATCACCAGAATTTCGGATAGAGAGGGACTTCAGCAAGATGGAGGTCAAGGGGTATTCGCTGAAGGGTCAAAGGTTTCTTGGGGAATGATCGTGGATGTCGGGCAGACGACAGAGGATCGCAAGATAGATGGTAGATTCATGGGAGTGGAGAATACAGGAGGTATCAAGGGATCATGGGTAAGAGATGATAGGGAATTATGAAGGGAGGTCTAAGATGGGGATCTATAGTACAAGGGAGCCGCTATATATAGGGGTCAGGGGAAGCGGCTGTATAGTACAAGAAAGGGAACAGGGTAGAGGGTACTGATGATGAGTCAGAATAACGAGTCATCAGAATGTCCTGGAATATGATGGAATATCAAAGAAGTGATGACTTAGCCAGGGAAGTGAAAGGTGATCTGAGATCAGGGGCTAAGTCAGGAAGAATAGATGAAGCAAGATAATAATGGAATGGATGAGTCAGAAGGGTCAAGGGTTGAACCAAGATAAGAGATAAGGAATGACTCATCCATGACAAATGTTCACTGAGTAATCGGATCAAAGGGATTGTTGGTGACAAAGAGGAATCAGGTAAGCAAGAATATCAAGGACTAGGTGAGTCGAAGAAACGGAGCATATCCGCATAGAATGTAAGTAGACTCATCTAGGAAATGATACGAGTAAGTCAAAGAAAGAGTATCAAGGAGAAAAGAGTAGTCTAGATGCTACTCAGCTGTGCCCCAAGGATAAATCGTAACAGGAAGAGAAAGGGAAAGGAAGAGAAAATCCCTTCAGAAGGAGAAGTGTTATGCTGGACAAGCATGACACCTAGTCTGACTTATATCACAGCATGCACTCGATAGTAGCATGAAGACTAATAGAGATCCTTGGTAAAGGTTCGCTACAGTGACTCTTTCACACTAAGGAAACTAGACACCACACTTGTGATTGCATAGATCTAGCTAGAGTTTACAAGTCCAAGTGGCTACCATATTTATAGGGATCTCCTAAGATATAGATCCTATATGGAAAGGAAGAGGCACTGCAGATCGAGATCTGCTAATGCTACACCTCACATGAGGCAAGAAATAAGGTAGTCCAAAGATAAGGTAAATGAAAAAGGGGCAGTGATGCCCGACATACTGGGATCGAGAGATAAGATAATGAGGCCTCCATCAGAAGAGCTGAAGTAATGGTACATCAATGGAGAGGTCATTGATAGAAGATCTGAAAGAGATCAATGACCTAAAGTGTCCCCAATACTGAGGTGGAAATAGGAACTCAGCTTTTAGGTATCAAAGAAAAAATGATGGGGTCTGCTGTCCACTTTCCACCCACTACTCCATCCACTCGTCAGCCTGAGGCCAGGCCAGTTCCTCCTCTAAGGGTGGGTCCAATTCATCAATGTTGTACCCATTCCCCATCCATAACCAACACATAGTACAGCAACAGTCCTTCCTGTGTCCTAGGTAATCTCAATCAGAGATTGTAACAGGAAGCATCCATATCACCTGTCCATGAAAGCCCTCTTGTCCATTCAGTCCCAATTGTACCACACAGTGTTCGGTGGTTGATTCTCTTGGTCCTCATCTGGGGAAGCATTCCACCTCAAAAGGGAGCTCCTCCAGTTGTTGGAGGTCTCAACCTTGGGCACATACTCCTCCATCCAAACAAATGGAGAAAAACATGGTTGGTCCAGCTCTTTGGGGTATAAGGTTGGGGGCTATCTTCATTGTTCCATAACATTACCTCTCCTCTCTGGGTATAGGGGATGATTCCACTCATCCATCAGCTCTGTCAGGCTCTGAGTAATAGGGGTTCCAGGGGCACTTCTCAAGGGAGTGGTTGGGAAGATGGAGGTGACAGATTGGGCAGATGTAGAGGGGACACTTCCAGTAGGTGTTATGATTTCTTCCACAATCATCGCAGCAATTATTGAGGGGGGGAAAGAGACAGTCAGGGTTGGGGCAGTGATGGAGTGGGTAATCTGGGGAATGCCTATAGCAGCCTGGACAGACATAAAGGTCGCAGTGCCACCTCAAGGGGTGGTAGAAGTTGCAATGCCTACAGTAGTAGGCAGTGGAAGGGAGGGTCTCCCTGGGGATGTTTTGGGAGAGAGGGTGAAGTCCTTGTCAAAGGGCAGGGGGAGAGCTAATCCTGTCAAGGAGAGGTTGGTGATGAGGTGGAGTAGATGGGTTGACAAGGGGTATAGAGGGATTAGTGCTATGCTTGGTGGCAACAGGTGTCATGACCAGTGATTCCTCCAATGGATTGGGGAGGACTTGGTGTGGATGCATACCAGGAGATTGGATGGGACTAAGATCATCTCCATTAAGACTTGGGTCCTGTCTGATGGGTTCTAGTGCTGATTCTGTTGCAAAACAAGACAACAGGCTTCCTTCACTACCTTCTGGGGTGTGAAGAATGAGCTCCCAGTCTCTAATGACTCAAGAATGAAGCATGGGAGAGTGTGTGACAACCTGCTTGATGAGGATCTGGTTAATAGGGATAAGGGGGAGCTTAGAAATGGCTTTTCTGAAGCCTCCCTTGTGAAGAGACTGTCCAAGGAGGACTCTGAGGTAAATGAACTGGGAAGCCAGCATGGGGGAGTCAAGGGTTGAGATGGGGCCAACATGGTGTCTGGTTAATGCTGAAGGGGGGGAGCCATTTCTGATCTGGGTATAAGTATGATAGGTGGAGAGGAGGCTTTTTATTGGTTGGATTTCAGGGGAGTTTCTTCTAGCATAAAGCCAGTTTGTGATGTATTGGGATTTTAGGAGGTGAGAGTATTGGTACCCCCTTTTCATTCTGAGAATATTCTCTATATTGTAGGCATCTTCTACTTGGGCCATAATTAGTGATGTTGCCACATTTCAGGAGGAAGCGGTGAGTCCATAAGGGGATGTCATAAATTCTTGGCATGCCAGTGATAGGGGCAGTAGTTGTCCCTGCAGAAGAACCAATGTTCCCCTAAGTGCTGATTCAAGTAGTGGACTCACATTTCAGATTTTTCTTTCTTTTTGAGGGAGGTACTTTTAACTTTTCTGGAAATGAATTCTGTGTGCCAGTGACCATATTTTTTGTCCTGAAATGTTGGTTGGGTGGGATAAACCATTGGCTATTTGGGAATACAGTGTGCCTTTTTATAGGCAGAGAGGGCCTTATCAGCATGGGTGAAGTTTGTTTTGGATTCCCAGGTGTTTTCTGAGTGGGGATAATTTTTCCATTTTACCAAATAGGAAATATTTGTGGGGGCCCCTTTATGGGAAAGGATCTCTTTGATTTTATATTCCAGTTCCTCATTGAGAGTAATAGGGTTTTTGGTGGTAGTTGGGCCAAACTCATCAGTTTGTTTAAAAGGAGATAGAAGGGAGGTATGGAACACATTGTGGATCTTTCAGTGGCTGGGCAATTTGAGTTCAAATGCCATGTCATTTATAGTTTGCAGCACTTTGAAGGGGCCTTCCCATTTGGGTATTAGTTTTTGTAATTCCCCTTTTGTTTTAAGGTTTTTAGTGGAAAGCCATATAAGATCTCTCTTTTTGTATAGGGAGTATTTTTTGCTTTTAGTTTGGGAGTTATAATCTTTTTGGGTGAATTCTATAGCCACAGAGGCCTTTTTCCAGGCTGTCCCCCATTGGTTGAGGGTGTATTGAACAGCTGGGACAAATGATTTGACTAGTTTGGGGAATCCTCTGGATGCGAAGCCTATCATTAGTTTGAATGGTGACGTTAGTGTGGTGGAATGGATAGCAGAGTTATGGGTGAATTCTGTAATGGAGAGCATCCTGACCCACATTTCAGGGTTTTTGTGGCAGTAAATTCTTAGATAAGTTTCTAGTTCCTGGTTAACTCATTCAGTTTCTCCATTTGTTTGTGAGTGGTAGGCAGTGGATAGTTTTGGGTCATAATTTAGTGCCCTTGTGAGTTCTTTAGTGAAGGCACTGATGAATTGTGGTCCTCTATCAGA
>JBBPJU010000843.1:0-16588 GCA_038088875.1 Austroboletus festivus
ACACTCTCCCGACCTCTTCCATCGTTGGCTTCTCTGTTCCTGCATCCGTGCTCTCCGTATCTCCCACTGCCCCGTCTGTTTCTCCGAGCAGAAAACCCGAGTTGTTGTCCCTCCTTTCATCCGGTCCTTCTAGTCAGCCCGTCATGAAAATTCGCCCGCGCGGTCTCATCAACACCGGAAACATGTGTTTTGCAAATGCAGTCCTTCAGGTTTTTATATATTGTCCGCCCTTCTGGCGCTTGTTTCACGAACTGGACAAGTTTCTTTGTACACCAAACGATGGTGATATCTCCAATAGCAAAACCCCGCTCGTCAGTGCAACTATCAGGTTTATCAAGGAGTTTACTCCCAAGACAAAACTAGTTCCAGAAGGCAAAGGCAAGGGTGTCGATCGTACAAATAGTGGTTACAGCGACGAGGAAGACAGCCTCATGGACTCGTTTATCCCCAGTTATGTCTACGATGCACTCAAGGAAAAGAAGCGGTTCGATCACATGCGAGTGAGTCTGTCTTATCGATGTCCATTTCCCTTGATCTAACCTCTTTCAGGGCGGTCACCAAGAAGACGCAGAAGAATTCTTGGGCTTCTACTTGGACACGTTGGAAGAGGAACTTCTTTCCGTGTCTGCTTCTCTCGCTTCCAAAACAGAGGGTGACCAATCACATCCCGAGGCACAAAACGGTCATGCGGGCCAAGTGGATGGACCGTGGCTTGAAGTCGGCAAACGGAACCGACAGACAATCACACGTACGGTAAGTTGATGGCGGCGATGCAGATGAGTTGGCAGAATCCTTGACTTCTTGCGTAGGCCAAGTCGAATGAGTCACCGATCACGCGCATGTTTGGTGGCAAATTCCGCTCGACGCTTCGGGTACCCCACCAAAAAGACTCGGTATTGGTTGAAGACTGGCGTTCGCTGCGATTGGATATCCAGGCACGTTGGCTATCCACCCAATGTGCTGGCGTTTACCGTTACTTTTATAGCGCGAGCAAATTCACACGATCAAGGATGCCCTTGCATATATTTCGTCACCGCAATCAGTTCAAGTTACTTCGGTTACAAGGCCTGGTGCGACGTTGGACGCAACGCAGACGGTTCATATTGATGCACTTCCTCCGATTCTTATCCTCCATCTCAAGCGGTTCTTGTACGATGCGAGTGCGGGCGGTGTTGCCAAGGTCAGTAAACAGGTGTCATTTACTTCTGAGCTGGATGTGCCTGGTGGTAGGTGCTATCTTAGTGTTTCTCTTCGTTATCGTGACCTGCTTTCTTGTAGAGTTGATGGCTTCGGGTAAGAGACTCCACGGTACACGCTACAAGCTCTTTGGCGGTAAGCCCTTTTCACTTTGCTTTGTCCCAGCCGCACGATTTTCACGTCTTACAATACAGTGCTGTACCATCATGGACTCTCTGCCTCTGGAGGGCACTACACCCTCGATGTACTGCACCCCAACATCGACAACTCGATCGGAACAGGACCTACGGTGAAACCACGTGAAGGCTGGATACGGATCGACGACGAGCTCGTGTCAGATATGCGGCCCGAGGACGTGTTTGGGACACCGGAGAGGGACGATCGTTGTGCGTATCTGTTATTTTACCGACGGGTTGGGACTGGTGCACGGAATTGAGCCGGAGAGCGGGGGCGTGACGACGGGGTGTATGTAATTTATCCGCTTGTCCGCTTGTTGCTTCGTTGTGTCAGTTTTTCCTCTTTCTTTTGCCATTTGGTTTTTTCTTTTTTTCGAAGGCATGAGGTTGGGTGTGATGCATTACAAGTGTCATCCTTGAAGCTTGAAGCTTGAAGGCTTGAAGCTTGGAGGCGGGAGCAAGCTGCTCTGTTCGGATTTAGATGCGTGTGTATACATACACTACTACTGTTACTGTTACTGCTACTCGAGCTTGTAGTATAACTCTTATTGTTGGGCTAATATCGGTCCATCATGGCTCCCGGTGATCGCACTCGATTTTGGCTATACTATATACATGACCCAAGTTTGGTCTTGCTGCTTAGACTGGCTAAACCTTGTTCCTTCCCGCCGGCGCCTCCTCATGTTTAGGGCATGGGATGAAGTAACCGTAACTCCTTGCCATGATAATGGAAGTGCGCTGCTAATGCGTTTCTCCGTCGGAATTTGAAGGATTCAACGATAACTTCTCACTATACATCATCACCGTGGATCCTGGTTGGCTCAGCGCCCTATCTTTGTTGACCAGACATGATTACGCTGGTGCCATCTTGGGTGGTGGCAGTCTCTGCGTTGCTATCACCCGGAATAGACTCGGTAAGCATACTAGGGATCGTGGGCGCGGTTGCAACGATCGTCATCGTATGCAGATTATCCAGAAATCCCAACGTGCGTATTCTTTCGACGACCGATTTCTTCCGCTTAACCCGGGACTGGAAACTAACTTTCATCGACGTCGTCCAGCTCGATGCCATTCCGACAGTGGGATCGACCATCTGGCCAGGCTCGTGGCAGACGAATCCGACGCGGGCGCTTCAAGAAGGCTATGACAAGGTGCGTTGGGTTTGCTGCCGTTCTTCTCGTGAACGTACCGTCACATGCGTGCTTGGATAGTACAAATCCCAGTCTGCGCCTTTCAAGATCGCCGATCGGTTCGGGTGGGTGATCGTGTTGAGTGATCGGAAGCACTTGGAAGAGGTGCGCAAGGCGCCCGAGAATGCTCTGTCGTTTCATGAAGCGGCGAGCGACGTGAGTGGTTCGATGTCGATGAGCTAGCACCCTCTGACGATGGACGTTGGACGCTGGTCTCGATTATTGAACTCAAAGTCGGCCAAGACGGCATACACCATGGGCATAGAGTTGTACTACAACCCGTACCAATCGGAAGCCGTTCGGGCGCATCTGACGCGCAGTCTCGCGGGGTCCTATAATGCGATACGAGATGAGATGTGTGTTGCCTTTGACGCAGTTTTGGATCTTGGGGAGTATGGTAAGCAATAGGGTTTTATGGATATGTACATGCGTGTGCTTTCGCTCAACTGGATGGATTTTTTTTCTTAGAGTGGAAGAGCATACCCGCACTCACTGCCATCCAGCAAATCGTGTGCAGGACTTCCAATAGGCTATTCGTCGGACTTCCATTGTGTACGCTCGCTCACGTATTTTTCCCTGTCCTCTTTTACTCACTGGCAGCTCGCGAGGACAGGTCGAGACCCCGACTGGATAGATCTCAATCTTCGATACACGTTGGACGTCGTATACGCGGCTTATATACTTCGTATCTTTCCTGGTTTCCTTGCACCGTGCGTCCTCGCAAAGTGGTTCATACTACATACTTGTGGATGTGTTGACCTTTTTTGATAGTTTTGTCGTCAAACTTGTGACACATTCCGAGGAGCGTAAGGCGCGGTATGAAGCTTTTTGGACCTATCGTCGAGGAGCGACTGAGGCTCTTGGAGGAGCACGGACAAGAGTGGGATGGCAAGCCCGTTTGTCGTCTTTTCTTCCCTTTATCATTTTGATTTTGACATGATGGCGGCAAGGACGATGCGTTGTCGTGGTTGTTGAATTTAGCACCTGAGGGGCCCGAGCGTACGGTCAGGCTCTTGACCACGCGTGTACTGGTCATCAACATGGCTGCAATTCACGTACGTCTCTCGTGTTTTCTTTCTTCACATCGTTGATACATGTCGTAGACGACCTCTATCGTATGTTCAAGCTTCCGTCACCTAACAGGCGCCTCACGATACCATTCCCCAGAGCTTTACGCATGCACTGCTCTATCTGGCGAGCCACCGTCAGTACATCGAGCCACTCCGCCAAGAGGTGGAAGCTATCGTCAAAACCGACGGGTGGTCAAAAGCCTCCTTGGGCAAGATGCACAAGGTCGACAGTTTCCTCAAGGAATGCCAGCGTTTGACTGGCGTGAGCACCAGCAAGTCAACATGTCCCAGGACGGATAGGCAACTTCACCAGAGGATCAGCGAGCATGACGCGCAAAGTGCTTCAAGATTTCAGGTTGTCAAACGGGACGGTCATACCCAGGGGAACGTGGGTCATCGCGCCGTCTCGCGCGTTGCATCTCGATGATGCACTCTATCACGACGCGCATGCGTTCCATCCGTTTCGATTTTCCGATATGCGCCATTCGGACGACGGCTCTGGCGAGAGCGAGGGTGAGAGCACAAGACATGCATTCGCGTCGACGAGTCTAGAGTTTCTGGCGTTTGGACATGGGAAACACGCATGGTACGCGCCGTCATGAAATGGTGACTGATGTGGGTCATCCAACCATCTTGTCATCAGTCCCGGTCGTTTCTTTGCTGCGTGCCAACTCAAATCCATGTTGGCGTACGTCGTCGTGTCGTATGATGTCAAGCTTGAGAACGACCGTAACGAGGCTCGGCCGCGGGAGTTGATATTCGGGGTCGGCGTCGTACCTGATGCTGCTGCCAAGGTCGTGTTTAGAAGAAGGGTGGGTTGATGACGAGCTAGAGAATCCAAAGTGTTCGTACCCATCTATCCATTCCGTGTTGTATATTCCGATTCACGAAGGCGATGATAACGATGTATTTATCCTTGTACTCACCGTCGATCAAATCGCCTTTCCAGATGATCCCGTGCACACCGCTATTCTTTGAAATGACGGGGTCATGCTATCGGTAGGTGAATTTCGAATCTGACCACCCTCTGATCGGCTATCGTCGACGACATGTCGTGGCCTCTCGTACCAACCAGGTTACTAAAAAAAACATGACATCATCGACGTACGTCGAACGCTTTGTCGCCCTTCTCCGTGCTTTGAGCTTGGTCGAGGGACCATACAAGCCTTTTCCGAGCAAACCATCGACAGACAACGGTAGCAGCACGTACGCGACGGGCTATGGCATTCCTGGCCTTTTGAGCACCACGGTTGATCCAACGTTGAACGATTCGAGCTCCTACAACGCCACGTTTCACATGACGATGAATGGCACCAATAATACGAACGCAAAGTGTTCCGTGGAACCGTACGACGCCCCCCCACTCGCCGACCAAGCATTCTTGGCATTCGACTCGACGGCAGCGACCGTGTACCGCTATCGAAAACAACAGTCCGTCAATCTCGGGTCGTGGTAAGTACCGAAAACGGTCCCTCTATTTCATTTCGCCGTACGTTCTCCTCGACCAGGTTTGTACAAGAAAACTGGATGGTGCCTTCCCTCTTTTCATGTGCATCCGAGCCACGGACGGCCGAGATCGATATCGCTTCGGGTTGGGGATCGTTGGACGGTGCGCGCGCCGTACTCGAGCGACACTGGGATACGTTCATCACGCAGAGCGATTTCGACTTTCTCGCGCGCATCGGTATCAACACCGTTCGTCTTCCGATAGGGTATTGGACGCTCGGTCCTACCTTTCTCACAGGCACGCCGTTCGAGCCCTACGCGCGCGTGTATACCAATGCGTTTCCGAGGTTGGTCCGTGCGATTCATATGGCGGCACAGTCGGGGATCGGGGTGCTCGTGGACCTGCATGGGGCCGTCGGGAGTCAGAACGGGCAGCCGCATTCGGGGATATCGGATGGTCAGACGAGGATGTTTGGTAATGCGGGGTACATGAATAAGACGGTGGAGGTGTTGGTATATCTGGCGAGGTTGTTCCAGAACGTGACCAACGTTGTCGGGATCGAGATCGTGAACGAACCCATCGACACGCCTGCGCTCTCGGATTTCTGTAAGCATTCCGTCTGCTGTGCCGTGTTGACGTCCAGACCTGGGCCTCCATGTTACAGACACGAGCGCGATCGCCGCGGTGAGAAAAGGGTCACAGGGAGGACAGCATTTCCCGCTTTACATTCACGATGGCTTCAATCTCGACAAGTACAGTACCTATCTTTCTGAACGCGCAGACTTTGTCGTCGAAGACCACCATTCCTATTTCGTCTTTACGTCCGCAGACGATTCGGAGCCGGCCTCCAACCACACGAGTGACATCCAAGGATCGATTGCTGACCAACTGGGATCCATCGACTCGAAAGATCGTGACAACCTATTGATCGGTGAATGGTCATGTGCGTTGACCGAGCAGAGTTTGGCATCGCAGGCAGATCCGGTCGTTGCTAGACGGCAGTTTTGTACGGCTCAGATGGGGGTGTATGCGAACACCAGCGCCGGATGGTCGTTTTGGTGTGCGTCTTTCCAGTGTCTCTTTGGCATTGACCTCGACCTCGACCTTGATCTCGATCTAGCGTATACCAAGGAGGATTGCGATACGGATCCGGGATGGTGTTTCAAGGCGTCCGTCGACAAGAGTCTTCCGAATACGTTTTATTCCTATGGGAAAGCGCCCCCAGAGGACGTTGCCGCGCTTCAACGTATCTACGCTGCCGTTTCTAGCATGACGATCCCCTCCCAACCCGATATCCTCCAGCAACTTGAGAGCGCGTGGCCTCCGGGCGGCAACGCCGTCATGGCATGGAACAACACCAACGTACAACAACGTCAGTCCTCGGTCCGGGGTTACTCGGATGGCTATCAGACGGCGAAAATATTTACACAGCATGGGTGGTCAAGGCTTGGATTTGTGGAGCAGTACGTGCGGGATAGTCTGAGTGCGATGCCGGGTGGGGTCGTAGTGCAGGGAACAGAGGCGTATTATCGTGTGGGGTTCAAGGTTGGATTAGCGTATGGCGAGGATGTCGTGCTTGCTCTTCTTTCCCAGTAAACTTATCTTTGGAAGGTTACGTAAGCTACCCACCTTTCGTCTTGCCAAAATATGCTCGGGATCGAGAACTACGGCAGTGACGTCGAGAGCGACGATGAAACCTCTAAAACATCGACGGCGACATCAAGACCACTCGCATCCACTTCCACGTCGTCGTCACTTCTTTCCAAACTCCCTCCACCCGCCTCCAAGTCGACGTTTGCACTTCCACCGCCGACAAAGTCTTCTTCGTCCTCGCTGGCATTACCTGCACCTTCGAGTTCGACTGGGACTGTAGTAGATGACACCGTCGCATCCCAGAAACCCAAACGCACCAAGAAAATAGCCATTCATCTTCCCTCTCTCCCGTCTTCCGAAGATGACGCGGATGCACCACCCGTGAAAAGGCCCCGTACCACGCCAAGCGCTGGCGCGGGCAAGTCTTCGTTGTTGAGCATGCTTCCTGCGCCAAAACAGCCCGCGCTTGTGATCGAGAAAAGAAAGGAGGAACGTGTGCTTGGAGGTGGAGGCGGCCCGGGATTATTGTTTCGGACACAAGCGTCCGCCTCTGTCGATACCGATGTAACGGGCGGGAGGGATATCACGGAGAGCGAGGCTGATGTAGCCGGACCGTCGACGTCATTTGTTCCGCCCTCTCTCAAAAGAGGCAGGGCGAACATATCTGTCGAGGACGAAGGACTGCTCAAAAAGACGACTGCGTCTGGCCAGGCACAGAAGACATCCACCACCCCACCCGCCAACTTTTTTTCGCTCGGTTCGAGCGACCCGTCTTCCGAGCGATCAACGCCAGCACGCACGACCACACCTTTGACGTCGTCCATACCCCCTGTCACGGGCGCGCCGTCCGCCACGTCCTCCTTCACCATCTCTTCCGCTCCAACTATATCCACCTTCCGGCCACCCTCACCAAAACCAGACGATGCTTACCCAGGCTACTACCAACTCCCCTCCGGTGCATACGCTCCCTATGACCCCGACTACTACGCCTCGTACGCCCAGAAATGGCAGGCGGCGTACGACAAGCATATTCGTGCGCTCGAAAAGGCCCAGTACGAGCCCGAGACAGATAGCGCCAATGTGGATATGGCTGCCGAAATGGAAAAGGCCCGGAGAGAGATCAAGGAGCGCGAGGACAGAAAGGCATTGACGACAGGCAAGGTGACCATGGGTGAGGATGGGGAACCAGTGAAGCCGAAGATGAATGTTCAGGGTGCCAAGTTGGGTGCAGTGGCACGGTCGAGGCATCAGCTGACGACATTGTTGACGGAAGCATATTTGAATCGGGATGCATTGGAAGAGAAGATTGCGCAAGGGCGGAGGAACAGGAAGGAGGCGGGGAACAAGTATGGTGAGTGCTCTTACTTGCCGAGTTTTGATGAGACGGAGACATTCATGCTTTGTAGGTTTCTGATAGCTGTATTTATATGGAGATGCATGAGATATGACAAGCATACTGGTGTGTATAGTATCTACTAGAAAAAAGGTAAGATATTATGCTACATGAGGTCCTAAATGATGATTGAGATCGAAATGGACCTTATCGTCCAGCCGAGAATTCTGCAAACACATGTGAGCCTATATGCTAGACCTTGCGGAAAGCACGCACTGGTGACACTCTTCGTGCCTTCGCTAATGGCGTGCTTGGCGAGTTCACCCGGTAGGATCAACCTGACCGCCGTTTGTATCTCTCGAGAACTAATCGTCGATTTCTTGGAGTACGAAGCGAGTTCTGCGTGCCAACGTCAGTTTTGACCCGCACGTATTGACCGAATGGCGTTGTGAACTTACTGCTCGCCTCGTTAGCGATCCTCTCGAACAAATCATTGACAAACGAGTTTAGAATCGCCATTCCCTTGTTGGAAATACCCGTTTCAGGATGGACCTGCTTCAACACTGGATGCGAACCCATCAGTGTCTCTAAACGACATTGTCGTGACATCCATGCAACGACGCACCCTTGTAAATATAACTGCTATACGTCTCCTTGCGTGCCTTTTTCCGCTTCTTTGGTTCCTTGTCCCCCGGGACGCCACCTTTACCACTCGCAACAGTTCCACGGGATTGGGGAATTGCGGGGGCTTTGGACGCTTTCGAGACGGGTGCTTTGGAGGCCTTGGAGTCAGCCTGAGGTGCGACGCTGGAGGCGCGTTCGGTGGGTTTCTGTGACCACGACACGGTTAAGAAACGGCTCTGGACGGGGTTAGATGAGGAAGAGGACTTGCCTTGCTTGCTACAGCCATGGTGGTAAAAGGTCGAATTGTATGGAGGAAGAGACCCACTGTCGCTAAACTACAACGCGACGCGCTTCAAATAGGCGCGTCGCGTGCGGAGCTGGAATCGCGTCCATGCTCTGGAGCGGGACATTCAATTGCTCGTACTTTCACCCGCATTCTACGAGTGCACGTATGTGCATGTGAATGTCATATTTTCTGTTCTGCCGTGCTCTAACGAACGCCACCTAAAACGTACGAGAGCTACTGTTTCTCTCTTATTGTTACATAGGGCCTCCTAGAGGACTAAAACGGACCCTCCGCCGTCCTTGGTCACCCGGGTGCGCGTCTTCATCAAGATCAGACGTCGCCCAAACTGACCAAGGACCAAGGGAACTTTTGCAGTGCGCTCTTCTGCAGAAGCAGACGATTGGTCTGCCACGTCTGAAATCGAGTGCGTTCCAGAATGATCATCAGGAAAGACGCCCATGCCAGACGGCGCAACCACGATAGCTTCTCCCGTCTACGATCACACGTCAGTCCGACCGTTTCCCAACAATAAATCACATTCGACAGAGCTTACCTGCAGCTTGACCACCTTCTCGAATCCGTCTTCAATCGATGCGTCCGACGACACATGGCGTGCAAGATGGTGCCACCATGCAGGGGAAGAGAAACGGTGCATGATAGCTACCGTACAGAGGTCCAATAATACTGGAGGAATGACAGTAGGTTCTGCATGCGATTCTTTCAGAACGCGATTTACAGACGCACAAAAACGGACCTTGGGTGCTGATGAGCACTCGCATCGCTAAATGTCGTTGTTCGCGTGTCAGCGCGACCAGGGACTTGGTTAGCCCAGAGGCGCCCTGGCCCTGAGAAAGATACTGAAGGGACAAGATCAGAAAAAGGTATCCTACAAAAATGACTTACCTTGTGTGCTTCATCCACCACCAGCACCTTTCCCGTTCCGACTTGGGCGCGTGCAAACATTCTCGTTACAATTTCAAACAAGCCACACGCTGACTCTGGATCTATGAATGGATCGGATAAATCAACGATAGTAAGCTCGCCGGCGACAAAACGTGAATTATGCTGCATCCAATTTGTCGAATCCATAAACGTATCAAGCAATGCAAGGCGTTGTTTCAGACCAGGATTTTGTCCTCGAGTGAATTTCTGATCTTTAATCTGTCGCAGAAATTTCTGGTATGAAAATGATTCACCAAGTTCTTGGAGAATATTCTATAAACCAAGTCTACGTCACCCGACAGCCGACAAAGAACAAGAGACAAGCCAACCAGGACGGTATGCATATACAATGGCGCAGACTCGGACGATCCCACAGCCATTATGGAGAGAAATGCTTGTGCATCCATCTCGGATTCTTTGAATAACAATGGCATCACTTTGACACGTGTCCCCAAAGGTTCATATACTGCCTTCTTTGTGTTCAGTGAGGATTTTGACACATAGACGCACACATTCGGCGTCTCGATCGTTGAATTGTTGGGATTGGTGTTGATGGGTACTCCGACCCACGCTGCTTCGCTGGGACGAGAGCCCGAACCACCCTCACCAAAGTGCAGAACCAAGCCTGCAAGAGGTTTAGACAAAGACCCAATGGAACTATGCCTTGCGATAAACATATTCTCCAGCAACACCGAAATGGTGTGCGATTTCCCAGACCCTTGCACACCACATACAACAGCAGAAAAGGGGGCATTCTAGCTCAAAAGTCTATCATCGAGTCGAATGGGTGATGGAAAACCAGGCACCGTATTGATATATAACCGAGGATCCACCGGTTTGTAGGCATTCGATTTGGATCTATCCCAGAATCAAGTTGCATGGATGAAAAAGTGAATAGGGGCTTACTGAATCGAGCGTGCCTCCCCAATCACACCATATTGTGTAGATATGTTTCTAAATCCGCCTGCGACGTATGCTTCGCGCGTAATCAGGGGTGCCGTTTGTACCTCATGGTCACGAGTTAGGTGATGTTCGTCCCGCAGGTGTTCCAATTCCTCCTATTGTTCCGTGAGGTACGACGGAGCTATGAGACAGGATATACTAACCGGCGCCGATTGTACGTCCTGCAGGCAATAGAGATCAGTTCGACTCGATTTGGATGACGTTGGCCTGGACCTCTGATGCAACAATCACTCGAAATGAAGGGTCTAGTCTGACTCAGGGGACATACCCAGGAAACAGTCTGAACTTGTTTATTAGGTATCTGGGGTTGCTTTTCATATGGAAACTGAAGAAATATGTTGGAAAGTACTCGCCGGCGTAATCGAGTTCATAATTCCACCCACAGGAGGTCAAGGCGAGTCCAATTTTATGTCGACCTGAACTGACGTCATTCAATTGTCACCGCGGGAGGGGTCAGCATCAACTTGGTTGCAGCGCTTTGATGGGGGTCTTGCCTGCTACAGCCATGATGTCTGAGCAAAACAATCAATGCAATGCATTGCTTTATGTGCGGCCTCTTCTATCTAGGTGAGTTACTATTTTCCTGGCAAGCGCTGCTTCCAAAACCATCTGACTATGCGCCGGGGTGAGTGACCACTTTTGGAAGCCAAGGCATGCAATTATAATATGTTCCTGAAGAGCAAGCCTTCTTCACGTTTATAAGCAAAACACATCGTAGCCTCGTAAGTACTCGTATACATCCATCATGCTCTAGATCCTTGGTTTTCCCCCTGAGGCATCCTATATAACTCACCCAGATAACAGAGGGAAGTTTGGACACCAGCTTGCCTTGCATGCTTTATCTACCACTGACACTTTTCCCATTTTGACTTTGGTGTGTAGATCTCGAACAGACCACATGCAGACCGAGGGTTGATGAATAGATCTGACAAGTCAACATTGTTACTAAAATCCCTACGTGATTCTAAAGTGCGGAACGACATAGCTGTCGGAAACGCCATCCATGGCTGTGTAACTTTTCACGGGATACTCATGGCACTTCAGCGCTATCGACGACAGCAGTGACACTGGCTGGCTGGCTGATGATGTGAGAAGGGGCTCAATATTTGCCGATACAGCCTTACAGCTGATGATTTCTTCAATGAGCTTAAGAGCGAGCCTGTGGCATTGATTCCACAGCGATTTCACTCACCAATGGCTTTTACAGCGGTTTTCAAAACGATGTGGAAAATGCATTTCGAAAAATTGCACCTCAGAGCAGGACCCCGAATCTACCTGAAACCGCTTTGTCATCACGCTCCTTGCTGTTCTCACACACGTACGTACCATCATTCATCCCAACGCAAGGTGGCACGGCGCCATAAATTTTGCCAGCCAGATTTCCCAGGAGCCATCATATGACCCTGGCAGGCGCCTAGAACTCAGTATGGCTCGGATATGTCAAACTCGAACTTGTAGTGGACAGTTGGCACTGGGTTACTTCTTATGTTGGTGTTTTATTTTTCATCGTGGCTCTTCAAGTGATTTTATTTAGCATCTGTTCATGGACTCTCGTTACAACGGTCGTATTCAGCAATACCATTTGCTGTAGGTTTTTTCGGGGGAAGGTTTGCTGTGTGAACAAAAAATGCGAGGCACGCTGTATCTCCGTTCTTAAGGCAAGTTCTTCTATCAGGGCCCTCCCATTGCCCACCACCCCAACCCAGTTGGCCTCGTAACTTGGTCATAGGATGATACAAGGGTATGTATCGTCTCTGTCTAAACTTATCTTATTTTCTGAATAATCGCTTCAGCAGCCTAATAACGGCGCATCCAAGAGTTGATACTATCGATCCGCCAGATCTCACTGGTGCGCTCAAGTTGATGCGTATTGTGGCGACGGGCTCTTTAACTGTAGTGTATCGCTGCACTTATGAAAAGGGTGTAGAGGTGGGTCTGTTTACACCCATATTTTGTCGTATCTTACCCGTACTTGCTGTCTGTTCAGGTCGCGGTCAAGGCTATTGCATTCCCGCTTAGTTTTAGCCCTATTGAAAAGAATGAGCTTATGGATGTAGGTTGACAACAATCTAGCACTTCACACTCTACTCACTTTTCATCGCTAACACAGAAAGTGAAGCGTGAGCTTCGAGTGTGGATAGAATTGGAGCACCCCAACATTGTTCCGTTTCTCGGAACGGTCCACGGAGGTGAATTTGGATCCGACTATCCGTGTATAGTTTCAACGTGGATGGCAAACGGAACACTTAACGAGTTTATGAACCAGCGCAAGAGTAGCCTCTCGCTTCATGATCGTATGAAACTTGTGGGTATAGGATATTTATCACCGATTCGCAAATGACCGGTCTGCCATAGATCGAAGGATCAGTTTCAGGACTAAAATATCGTATGTTTATTGATCCAAATGGCGGCGTTTGAATAATAACCTTCTGTAAGTGCATTCGCTAGGAATCGGTCATGGTAATTTCCATCCTGTGGGTTATGTTGTTAAGTAAATCCAGTCGGCAACCTGACACATTTGTAGGGAAATATTGTGATTGACGACACATGCAGTGCACGCCTTACCGATATTGGTTTTTCTCTTCCCCCTTCTCCGATGCAGGACCAAATGTCTTACCTCTGGATGGACTCCATTCGTCCAGGAGGACCAATCTGGGCCGCACCTGAAGTGCTCTACCCACAGTTGTACCCAAAGGTTGAGTATCAAGCCACGCTTCAAAGCGACATCTACTCTCTTGGTAGTATCATTTATTTTGTATGTTGTCTTTGGTCGCTCCTGAGTTCCACACTCAATTCTGTGATCAGATCCTTTCAGGACAATTCCCTTGGCGAGGTAGAGGGGAAGCCGAAAGCGGCTTAAAGAAATTCCAGAATCCACCACGTCCAGCCTGGCCTGTAAATATGCCTGACAATGTCTGGAACTTTATTGAGCGATGTTGGTCTCCGCGTGATCCGGGAAGTCGGCCATCAGCAGAAGAAGTGTCTTCATTCTGTACGGGTAAACTCGAGGGACTATTGCGACCAAAGTAGGTTGATGTATGGTTTCTTTGCCAAGTACTAACATCGATTACAGCCCTGCCTCCGAAATTAATGTTGTCTTGTTCGGTACTATCGGGTCCGGAAAAGATTCAGTTGTGAACCTTCTCACGAGAGAGCCAAACGTGTCGGAATTCTCGGACGCAGATGGTGACAAGGGTGTGCTTCCTGGGTTGTCCCGCATTTCCCTCAACGGAAGGAAATTTCGGTTGTGGAATACGACGGAATTTTTGCTTGCGCACAAGGGGCGTGCTAGTCACCTTTCACCTTATGAACATGCGCATACCGTCTTCCAATACCTCCCAGAAGGTGTTAACCTTATTCTTCTCTGTGCAGACAAGAGCACGAGCTCCGCATCACTTAGTCATCTTTACTGGTTGATCAACAACTTCTTCTATGGTGGCCGTGCCCCAATAGCCATTGTTGCGACTCACTTTGGCGCTCATGACACGCAGTGGTGGGAACGAAATGTTCATGATATCGCACGAAAATCAGGCATTCCGATGCAATCTATTCCATATGCATGTATCACAACTGATCCAGTTGGTCGCGGCAGGTCTGAAGATGCACTAAAGCAACTCTTGCTCACTTATGGCACTGCTGTTCCCCCAATTCCCCTTCTTCCCGACTTCTCGTCCTATACGACAGCCTCTTCCGACCTCGTTACCCACTGTGGATTGGCCAATTCAGAGGCCATATCACTCGTAGACAAATTCAGGAAACCACCACGCCCCTTGAATATTGTCTTCTTTGGTGAAAAAGATATGGGAACAGTCTCGATTACGGATCTTATTTCTGAGAATCCGGGGGCCAAGAGTCTTGGTGCGCCGTTGAGGGCTAGCATGCGGATGTCGCATGTTCACATCTGGGATGCCATGGAGGTGAAGAATGTACATAGGTCAGATGCACACGTGCAGACTTCTGGAGATGCCCGTCGACTCGTTCGCAACCTATCCAACAAGGATGGGATAGACCTGCTCGTGTTTTGCAAGAAATTTGGCAATCTTACTCTGGAAGAGCAGAAGACTTTTAGGTTATTCGAAAATTCTATTTGCAAAGGACAATCTCCTGTTGTTCTTGTCATTTCCGACTTCGAATCACCGTATCCTGCAGAGAAGTGGTGGGAGAGGAATGGTAAAGGCCTCGTCAAGTCTATGGGCGGGAATATAGTCGGGTATGCATGTATCCCGCCGCTCCCAGGCTATGGTGGCACGGAACTCGACGAGGTGTTGGTGGAATCCAGGTCATCAATTGAAGCCATGCTACAGGATGCTGTTTATTGTGGCGGGCTTCATCGCCGCCTCGAAACTAAGAGGGGACTTCGGAGCTACAAGTTCCTACTGGATATGATGGCTAAGGTATATATGGTGATCCAAAATATTGTTGTGGGGAATTTCAAGAGTCGTCCATCTGTATGGTAACAAGGTGGCCCGGAGACCACCTTGTTACCATATAGATATTTGGGGTAACACCTGTGCAGCGGCTGCGCGCCGACTCGACGAAGTCGACACCTGCAGACGTTCTAGAGCCGAGTACGCCCCTTCCCCCTTTTACTTTGTCTCGTAATGCTTCCTTTGTTCTCTTTCATGCCTTTCATTCCTAAACTATGACATTATGGTTCCAATCCTTTATGTTGCCCCTTCCTTTATGCCTACCTGTGCTATATACATAAGCTTGACTATCCATGCTATACCACATTGAATCAGATGCACTTCCCCTCTCATTGTTCAATCTAGTTAGCTCATGGCTGAATTAACAACACTGTTTTCTGATTGTCTAAGACTTGACTCTCACCCCTGCTCTTTTTCAGTACCCTAATCCCCTCCCCTTTCAAGAACTTGCCATAAGTCCTGATCACTGATGGATCAACACTTACATTGGTCATGTTTTTCTATGCTTAGCTTTCCCAACCACCTAGCTGTAAGGTGGTCAACTTTTCACTAATGCATGTGTTACATAAATATTCCAAAGAAACAACACAGCCAGAGGTATTACTGATAATTTTCATAAGAGTTATCCAGCAAACATGCTGAGCTGGTTGATCAAATTCCAAGGTGGGGTCCAATCAGAGGGGAGAGGAAGAGTATGTAACTTTAAGATCGCCGAAGGGTTTTACGTGTTTCGTTGTGCGATGCTTGCACATGAAGATAAACGCATTCACTCACTCCCACGTCGTGCATTCGAGTCTGCTGCTCCGAAAGAAGTATGTACCTAATCTCAAGGATGTTATCAATATTTAAGGACCTGACCTTCAAACAATGCGTCCACTGAGTTATATATACGCTGTCACATGAGCACAATAGAGGCCATTCCGTCCTTTAGTTTCCCAACCGAGGTTGCATTAGAGAGCTGGCGGTATGGTATCGGGTGTTTCTGCGACAATGCTGCATCCTTGTTTCATAATCCAGAACAATCCATGGATCGAATTCAAACCTCTTGATAGACTATCTTAAATAAAATGGTCAACCCTCGCATCAGTATCGCAAAGAAGTCGCACTCACCTGCCGACATAGTCATCGTTTTCAACAGTTCAACACCTCCAAGCAATGTTCACGTCCGCCTTCTCTTCCTCTTGAGCGCTCTCCACGATAGACACCAAACTGCACTCAATAAACCGATCGGTGGGAGCAACCAGCTGAGCATCCAACCCCACCCTACCGCCCGCTCGAGTTTCCCGACGCATGCCATCACCTCTCCACCAAGCTCCGTGAGCGAGCCCGAGTTGTCGATG
>JBBPJU010000844.1:0-16584 GCA_038088875.1 Austroboletus festivus
TTCTTATCTCTTATCTTGGTTCAACCCTTGACCCTTCTGACTCATCCATTCCATTATTATCCTGGCTTATCTGTTCTTCCTGACTTAGCCCCTGATCTCAGATCACCTTCCATTCTTATGGCTAAGTTAGCACTTCTTTGATGTTCTACTGTATTCTTGGACATCCTGATGACTCATCACTATAACTCATCATCAGTCCCCTTTACCCTGTTCCCTTTCTTGTACTACACAGCCGCCTTCCCTGAATACTATATATAGTGGCTACTCCTATATCACAACTCCCCATCTTAGACCTCCCTTCATAATCCCCTATTACCTTTCATTCATGATCCCTTGACACTCCTGTAAACTCTCTTACCTCTATGAATCCATCATATATACCCCACGTCCTTGTCAATCTGTCTGTCCCAGACATCCACCTGTCACTTCTCTGAGAATTCCTAATCTTCAGCAACATCTCTGATCGCTGTCTCGCTGAAGCTTCCCCTATCCTGAACACCGGTGATGTTCCTCAGTTACCTCCCCTCTTGTCACATCACCATTTCCCCTCAATTACTGATGGCCCTCTTATTCCTGATCTCCCATCATCTGACCATCCCCCTACAGGTACCCGGCAGTACCCTCTGCCTTTCACACCTTATGGCGATATTCATCATATCCCCTGATCCCTGGTGATGTCCTCCTCTGCTCCCGCCCATCACCATCTCTCTTGTCCATCCCTAGAACTTACCTTTGCCCTTCCCTTCTCCCCTGCCTCTCATCCTCATATAGGGGTATAAGGGCTACACTTGGGCCTACCCGGCACAAGCGTAACAGTACCAGCAGATCTTTTTCGGATGAAACCTTGATTTTATCCCATAGTGCGGTATCGATTTGTCTGGTAAATAGTTCTTCGGGAAGAAGACAGATCTGGTGGTTATCGTTATCAAGGTTTGGGTTTGGTATCCTGGATAGAGCATCTGCTGGGCCCATTCGCGTTCCTGGAAGGTGATGGAATATCAGATCGTACTCTTGTAGGAATAATTGCCATCGTGCGTGTTGTCTGGAGAGTTTCCTTGCTTCCTTGAAGTATAGGAGGTTCTTGTGATCAGTTAAGAGTGTCACCGGATGATGAGTTCCGGTGAGGTAATGTCTCCAGTCGTCTAATGCGTGTATTACTCCAAGAAGTTCCTTATCGTAGATGTCGTAATTTCTTTCTGTGGGTGATAGTGTGCTGGACCTATATGTGCATGGGTGGAGATCTCTGTTGAGATCTTTCTGCATTAATACCCCTCCAATTCCTATGAGTGACGCATCTGTCATTACAAAGAATGGTTTATTTGGGTCTGGGATAGAGAGTATAGATTGTCTTAGGAACTGCTTCTGCAGTTCTCGGAAGGCATCTTCTTGTGAGGGACTCCATGTCCATTTTGTCTCTTTCTTGGTTAATTCGATAAGGGGTCTGGCTTTGGTGGAGAATCCATTGATGAACTTTCTGTAGAAATTACAGAACCCTAAGAAGGAGCAGACTCCTTTTACTGTAGTTGGTGGGTTCCATTCTTTGATAGCTTTAAGTTTTACAGGGTCCATCTTGGTTTGTCCTTTGGAGATAATCATTCCCAAATATTCAGTGCTTCTAGTATTGAAGGAACATTTTTCCAACTTGAGGTAGAGTTTGTGTTCCATCATTCTCTCTAGCACCTTCTTTGTTCTGTCGTCATGGGCTTCCTGATTCGGGGAATGGATGAGAAGGTCGTCCATGTATATGATGAGCCATCCTTTGGCTAGGTAGTCGGCGAAGATGTCGTCCATCAGTGCCTGGAAGGTTGCTGGGGAGTTACAGAGTTTGAAGAACATTACTGTTGGTTCAAACAGTCCCATTGGTGTGATGAAGGCAGCTTTCCATCTATCTTCAGGTACAATACGAACATTGTTGTATCCCCATCAGATATCCATTTTAGTGAATATCTTAGATCCCCTTAGCTTATCGATCAGATCTCCAATAAGGGGTAATGGATAGGTGTTTTTGACCATGTGTTTGTTTAGGTAATGATAATCTTGGCAAGGTTGGAGTTTTCCATCCTTCTTATCGATGAAAAAGAAGGGGGATGCCTGGGGTGATTTGGACATTTGGATTTTTCCACTTTTCAGATGTTCTTTGATGAATTTTCTGCATGCTTCTGTTTGTTCTGGGTTTAGAGGGTAATTTTTGGCTTGCCAGGGTGTGAATGATGGTAGGAGGTCAGTATGATGATTGTAACTTCTCTTTGGGGGAAGAGTGGTTGTTGCCTCCTCTGAGAATACTTCTTGGTATTTTCAGAATTTATCTGGGAGGGTTACTTTCTCTTTCGGCTCTTTTCGGGCAATATCTGTTGAAATAGTGAGCTTGCTGACTCCTTCCTCGTCTGTGCAGCACTGGATAAGTACTTCTTCATTTGGTTCTTCGGCTAGGTTGGTGGTGAGGTACTTGATTAGATATCATTGTTCCTCCGGATCCACGCATTTCTTCCCTCCCTTGAGCTCTTGGTGTACCCAATCGATTATTGGGTTATGTTGTGTTAGCCAGCTCATCCCTAGGATCATGTCAGTCTTTCCACTTTTGATCACCAAATAATCTCTTGTTTCTCTCCTTCCTCCTATGGAAGTGGTGATAGTGGCTTTGTGGTTTATATCTCCTCCAGTATTAGACATCCCATCCACGTTTACAGCTATTCTCCATAGTTTTAGTTTTGTCAGGGGAAGGCATAATTTTTGGGCAACTGGTTCATTGATGAAGCAGTTTGTTGCTCCACTGTCAACAAGGGCTTTTAGTTCAGTGGTTTCTGGAAGTATTTGAATGGGGATAGTGATTGATTTTCATTCTATAGATTGTACATTCCAGGTCTTAGGAGAGTTACACACTGATTGAGCTCTCCAAGCTAAAAACCCTTGGCTTGTTCTACTTGGTTTCTGAGTTCCTCCATGCTTATTTTAGTGACAATTTCCTCCTCCTCTTTTCCTTGGTAGACAGGTTCTTTATATACTTCTTTGAGGATTTTAATGACATCTTCTTCTTTTACGTCTTTATCTCCTAGAACCTTAATGTAATCAGTGATTGCCAATGGTTCCAGGGTAGTGGAGATTTCCTTGGTTTGTTCCTTCTTTTGGAACTTAGTGTGGAAGGATATTCCTGGTCGTGGATGGTTCCTGGTAGAGCACCCTACTTTGTGACAGATGAAGCAGCAATTTTCTTTTACGTGTTTAGTGCGATTGGATGGGGATAGTTTGATGATGTCGACATCCATTGCGTTAGGGTCATGTGCTTCTGCTTTGTATTGATTCCCTTTCAGGTCCTGAACTCTCTCAATCTGTCTCATTTGCCTGTGACTGGCCTCGATCCAGTCTTTAAGGGTTTCCGGCTCTTTTATGGCTATGACTTTTTCTGCAATCAATGGGTTGAGGCCCCTGACAAACCATTCTATCAGGGTGGCATCATCTGTCATCTTTGCTTTTCTGGCATGGAGCTGGAAGTCCTGCGTGTACTCCTGCAACCTTTTTGTTGTAGGGAAGGAGTCTTTGTCCTTCTGTTTTAGAGCAGCTAACTTCCTCCTATGGTCCAAGTGTGATCAGGGGAGGCAGCTGTGTGATACAAGAAAGGGAACAGGGAACAGGGGACTGTGATGCGATCTATGGGTATAGATCCTAGACACAAAGATATGGCCAAGTTCTAGCTGTCACTCAACAGTAGACAGTAGACTGATAGAAGATTGGGATGGTTATGGTAAGTCTTATTGGTGACCTTCACTTAAGGGGCAACCGTTGAACCAAATACCATGTAGATTAAACATAGATCTAGTTAGGGAATTACTGTACATGGGCAACTGTATTTATAGGAAGGAAGGGGTAACTACTATGACCATAAGTAGAGATCACAGGAAGGTGGGGGGCTGTCTGTAGGGCAAAGGGTTTACAGAGATAGGCATGGGTGGAGGAAGAAAGGATCGCACCAGTGTAAGGGTGCAATCAAAAGGAAACTATAGTCTGAAGATAACAAATAAGGTTTATACTGGTATACTGGAAAGTCATGGATGCGATCACATCCATGTGGGATCGGTGGGCCACTCTGGTGCAGGTGCTGTCTCCTCCAGGTGGATCGGTGGTGCTTGGACATTCCACCATCCTGGGATGATGTCCCCCAGTGGTTCCTCTCCCCAGGTTGCTCCCTCAGCTTCTCCATTCCAGAATTGATGGCACATGTCTAAGTTCCCTCCATATGCGGCTGTGGAAATGTTGGCATTTAGCCATGGTCAATCCCCTTCATGAGGAAAAGGAGTGGCCCTCTGCAGGTAGTCCACATGATGCGTGACATTACCCCATCAATAAGGTCAATGAATCTCATTGATCTCATCCCAATCCATCATCCACCTAGTTAGATCCACTCTCTGCACACTGGGGGCAGAGATGTTGGGGGTGGCCAGGGGTGTCCTGTCGACAGTAGGCACAGGTGTAATGGGGGCAGGAGGGTCAGAGATGGTGGGGACTTCCACATTGATAGCATTGATAGGTTCGGGTGAGGGTTGGCGACTGTGGGGTGTCATTTCTGCAGAAGGAGATTCAGGTGGAGAGAGGTCGCTTAGGTTGCTGAGAGTGTCTGGGTAAGGAGTGGGAGGTCGGGGTGGTGGGAAGCATGGTTGGCTGGGGCGGGGGCTCATCGATCTCTCTGTCAGATCTTCCTGAAGTTTCTGGAACCTTAATTTCCATAAGAGGTTGAATGACACGAATCAGGATGAGAAGAAGATTCTCTCGTTCTTTGCTATCTGCCGATTCTCCTCTGATCCGTCGATCTGGCTTAGCCTCAAATGGGAAACTGCTGCCATTAAGGATGGCAAACTGTCTCGCAAGTTTGATGTCGATAAAACCTCGCTGTCCCATACTTCTAGGTAGTTGGAGATAAATGGGATAGATCTTTCCAAAAAATGTTGAGGTGGGGAGTCATTTGATGAAGTATCCCAACCTGCAGAAGTGGAGGGTGTCAAGGGTCTGAGCTCCAGCTGAGCAGAGATTTTCTGCGATCGCCTCACTAAGGTTTTCAACGATGCTTTCTTCGACCAAGAGTCTTGTGGAGACATAGCTGCGGTAAGTTTCAATGAGGAGGACGACTGAGGATAGTTTCTTGAGCTCTAGGTTGGCTTCTAATAAGGCCAATCCTTGAGGGTCGTCCAAAATGGCAGCATAAGCAATCCTCCTATAAGAGGGTGGGAGGATCTGGAGATTGAAGACGTCTTTGATCAGGGTGAGGATAAGGGATATATATAAAGAAGAAAATGGCGGCGTGAGAGGAGAGATTGATATTGTCGGCATAGAGCTTAAATTGGATTCGAATGACGAATTTTAGGGTGATTAAAATGAGAAGAGGGGGTTGTCCGAAAGGTAGAAACAGAGGAAGAGAATGTTTGATGATAAGGAAAGGAATGTCGGGCAGAGATTAATAGTGATAAGGACAATAGTTCTCCCAACAATAGCACTGATGAGTTTGGATATGTTGTTGGTCATAATGTCTTTTTCTTCCTGGAGTGAAAACTGAGATGTGTGAAAAGCAGTAAGAGTATTTGGTGGGTTTGTTGGTTTTAAGTGAGAATTTGTAGAAGTCGCAGCATTCAGTGGGTTGTTTGTCATCAATCATAGTTTGTGTTTTCTTTTATATGTCTGTAGAGTCTCGTCGGTGTGGGTGAAATTGATCTTGGGCTCCCAGGTGTTTTCTGCAGTTGAGTATCCCTTCCATTGTACTATATAGGATCTTCATCTTGGGTGTCCTCTGTGATTTATGATATGCTCGACTTTGTATTCCTCTTTGTCACCTATGATCTCAGGGGGTGGAGGAGTTCCGGCGATCCCATATTCATCACTTTGGACAAATGGGGAAAGAAGGGAGGCATGGAATACGTTATGGATTTTCCAGTTCGGGGGTAAATCCAATTGATACATTACAGGGGAGAGTACTTTTGTGATGGAAAAGGGTCCTTCCCTTTTTGGACCTAGTTTCTTTGACAGATAGGAGGTTTTAAGGTTTTTGTTGGATAGCCATACTTTATCACCCTTCTTCCAAGGTTTGAATCTTGGGAAGTTGTGGAAGAATTGTTGGGCATTGGTGATCGTGGCTAATGCTTCATCCCTGGCTGTTTCCAGTAGTCGGAGTTGACTTTCAAGAGTGGGGTTGAACATTTTTCCAATTGGAGGATAGGCTCGTGGTTCGTAGCCCATCATTAGGTGAAACAGGGTTTGTTTGGTTGTGGAATGTACTGAGGAATTATGATTAAATTCTGCCATTGGGAGTAGTTTGCTCCAGAGGTCCTGTTGTCCTTGGCAGAATATCCTGAGATACATTTCCAGTTCCTGGTTGACTCGTTCGGTTTCTCTGTTGGTTTGTGGATGGTAGGCTGTGGATAGTGTGACATCATAATTGAGTAGGCGAGCCAGTTCCTTAGCAAATGTGGATGCGAATTGTGGGCCCCTGTCAGAGATAACCTTTGAATGTAGTCTGAAGCGTGGGAATATGTGTTTGAAGAATAAGGTTGCTACCCCTGCCATGTCAACCATTTTGGTAGTTGGGATGAAAATTGCCCCCTGGCTAAGTCCATGGTCCACCACAACCAATATAGAGTCTGATCCCTGGGAAAGGGGTAGATTGGTGATCATGTCCATAGAGATGGTGTGGAAGGGATGGGGGCTGGTGGCAGGGATAGGGACTGGTGGTGGGTGAGATGGGTTGTTGATATTTTTGTTTTGCTGGCATACTGGGCATCCAGTGATATATTTTCTAATGAAGGTAGAGAGTCCCAGCCACCAATAGTCATGGGATAGGAGTTGGATTGTTCAGTGTTGTCCACCATGTCCCCTGGCAGTGGATGAATGGATGGAGTGGACCAGGTCTTTTCATGCATCGGAGGGTATGTAGAGACGGTGGCGGAAGTAGAGTTGTCCTTCCTCGTACATCCAGTCTGAGGGGTGAGATTTGTCAGGGATGTGATTTTCTTTGTATATGCATTGTAATGCATTCAGTACCAGCAGATCTTTTTCTGATGAAACCTTGATCTTGTCTCGTAATGTGAGATCTATTTGATTGACAAATAGTTCTTCCAGAAGAAGATGGATTTGGTTGTTATCGTTATCAAGGTTTGGGTTCGGTATTCGTGACAAGGCATCTGCTGGACCCATTTGTGTTCCTGGGAGGTGGTGGAACATCAGATCATATTCCTGCAAGAATAGCTGCCATCGTGCATGCTGTCTGGAGAGTTTCCATGCTTCCTTGAAGTATAGGAGGTTTTTGTGATCCATTAGGAGTGTTACAGGATGATCAGTTCCGGTTAGGTAGTGTCTCCAGTCGTCTAATGCATGTATCACTCCCAGGAGTTCCTTGTTGTAGATGTCATAATTTCATTTCGCAGGTAATAGGGTACTGGATCTGTATGTGCAAGGATGGAGATCTCCATTGAGATCTTTCTGCATTAATACTCCTCCTGTTCCTACTAGAGAGGCATTGGTCATTATGAAGAATGGTTTGCTCAGGTTGGGAATAGCTAGTATGGGTTGTTCCAGGAATTGCCTTTGTAATTCTCAGAAGGCGTTCTCTTGTGGGGGTCCCCATGTCCATTTTGTTTCCTTTTTTGTTAGTTCAATGAGGGGCCTGGCCTTGGTAGAGAATCCATTGATGAACTTCCGGTAGAAATTGCAGAATCCCAGGAAGGAGCATACTCCTTTCACAGTAGAGGGGGGATTCCATTCTTTGATGGCTTTAAGTTTGGTGGGGTCCATTTCCATCTGTCCCTCAGATATGACCATTCCCAGATATTTGGTGCTTTTTGTGTCAAAGGAGCATTTTTCCAATTTGAGGTAAAGCTTATGCTCCATCATTCTTTCTAGCACTTTCTTTGTCCTTTCATCTTGGGTTTTCTGATCCAGGGAGTGGATGAGGAGGTCGTCCATATATATGATGAGCCATCCTTCCACCAGGTAGTCAGTGAAGATGTCATCCATCAACGCCTGGAAAGTGGCAGGGGAGTTACAGAGTCTGAAGAACATTATGGTGGGCTCAAATAGTCCCAAGGGGGTGATAAAGGTGGCCTTCCATCTGTCTTCAGGTACTATCTGAACATTGTTGTATCCCCATCATACATCCATTTTGGTGAAGATCTTAGATCCTCTTAATTTGTCAATTAGATCTCCAATGAGCAGTAATGGATAAGCATTTTTGATTGTATGCTCATTTAAGTACCAGTAGTCTTGGCAGGGTCGGAGTTTTCCGTCCTTTTTATTGACAAAGAAAAAGGGGGATGCTTGGGGAGATTTGGACTTTTGGATTTTTCTGCTTTTGAGATGTTCTTCAACAAATTGTTTATATGCCTCCGTTTGTTCCAGGTTTAAGGGGTAGTTTTTTGCTCATCTGGGTGTGAAAGATGGGAGAAGGTCAATATGGTGGTCATAATTTCTTTTCAGAGGGAGTGTAGTAGTTGCTTCTTCAGAAAATACTTGTTGGTATTTTCAGAATTTTTCCGGTAGAGTTATTTCTTTTTTTTGTTCCTTCTGGGCAATGTCTGTGGAGATGGTAAGCCTGTGACTTTCCTCCTGATCTGTGCAGCATCGAATGAGCACTTCCTCGTTCAGCTCTTTGGCTAGATTGGTGGTGAGATATTTGATCAGGTATCGCTGTTCTTCCAGATCGATACTCTTTCTCCCTCCCTTGAGTTCTTGATGAACCCAATCAATTATCGGGTTATGTTTGGTTAGCCAGCTCATTCCCAGGATCATGTCCATTTTTCCACTTTTGATTACTAGAAAATCCCTGGTTTCTCTTCTTCCTTCTATGGAAGTGGTAATAGTGGCTTTATGGGTTATGTCTTCTCTGGTATTGGATGTTCTGTCCACATTTATGGCAATTCTTTGTAATTTGAGTTTTGTGAGGGGGAGTTGTAGTTTCCAGGCTATTGGTTCATTGATGAAGCAGTTGGTTGCTCCACTGTCGACAAGGGCTTTTAATTCAGTGGTTCCTGGAAGTATTTGAATGGGGATTGTGATTGACTTTTGTTCTAGTGATTGTACATTCCAGGTCCTAGGAGAGTTACACACTGATTGAGCTCTCCTCATTAAAAACCCTTTGCTCATTCTACCCAGTTTCTGAGTTCTTCCGTGCTTATTTTAGCAACAGTTTCCTCCTCCTCCTCTCCTTGGTAAATGGGTTCCTCGTACACCTCCTTGAGGATCTTGATGATGTCTTCCTCCTTTACGTCTTTTTCTTCTAGAATTTTAATGTAATCAGCGATAGCCGATGGTGCCGGGGTAGTGGAGATCTCTTTGATTTGTTCCTTCTTTTGGAACTTAGTGTGGGAAGATGTTCCTAGTTGCAGATGGTTCCTGGTAGAGCACCCTACTTTGTGACAGATGAAGCAGCAATTTTCCTTTACATGTTTAGCACAATTGAATGGGGATAATTTGATGATGTCAACATCCATTGCGTTAGGGTCATGTGCTTCTGCTTTGTATCAATTCCCTTTCAGGTCTCAAACTCTTTCGATCTGTCTCATTTGCCTATGACTGGCCTCAATCCAGTCTTTAAGGGTTTCTGGCTCTTTTATGGCTATGACTTTTTCCGCGATCAACAGATTGAGGCCTCTGACAAACCATTCTATCAGAGTGGTATCATCCGTCATCTTAGCTTTTCTGGCATAAAGCTGGAAGTCCTGCATGTATTCCTGCAACTTCTTTGTTGTAGGGAAGGAGTCTTTGTCCTTCTGTCTGAGAGCAGCTAACTTCCTCCTATGGTCCAAGTGGTCCTTCTTGGATGAAAACACTGCAAGAAATCTTTCTTTGAAAGCTTTCCAGCCTTCGGTATCTGGGACCGTTCCTGCCTCTCGCTGATTGTAGTACACTTCTGAGAAGGTCTTTCTTCTTCCTTTGCTCATCTTATTCAAGGCAGTATTGATTCTGTCTTGATTGTAGGTGTAGATATCATCATTCATGGAGAAGTAGTTGGCCATGGTCATGATCCACCATGTTGCATCCTCAGATTCTCTGGAGAAGTCTGTTGGTAGGCCTGCTCATTTTTCTGACATCTTGGTTCTCTCCCTTCTAGTGAGTGGGGGTGGATCGATGTCCAGGGCTAGTTCTGGCTCTGTTGGTTGTGATGTAGCTGTATTAGGTGGGACAGGAGTTGGAGTCCTGTCAGCTGCAACAGTTTCAGTGTTAAGGGCCAGAGGTGTGGGTAGGCTCTCAGAAGGGCGACGATAGGTTCTGGTTGAATGGGGTTGGGGGTTGTGATGATAGCTAGGAGTAGTAGAGCTTCCTCCGATTCGAAGTCTTTGAGACAAATCGGGGATGGGGTGGTTCTGGTAGAAGTTGTCAACGTTGTGGGTTTCTTCTCCCTCTGATGGGAGATCAGTGGCAGAGTAAATGTTGTTGGATCTTCCCTAGTGGGGATTTAGGCCCACTAGACTCTTCTTGGTAGAACAAGGAGTGAACTAGGTTCAACTAGATCTTTTGTGATGTGATCTACAGGTATAGATCCTAGACACAAAGATATGGCCAAGTTCTAGCTGTCACTCAACAGTAGACAGTAGACTGATAGAAGATCGGGATGGTTATGGTAAGTCTTATCGGTGACCTTCACTTAAGGGGTGACCATTAAACCAAATACCATGTAGATTAAACATAGATCTAGTTAGGGAATTACTGTACATGGGCAACCGTATTTATAGGAAGGAAGGGGTAACTACTATGACCATAAGTAGAGATCACAGGAAGGTGGGAGGCTGTCCGTAGGGCAAAGGGTTTACAGAGATAGGCATGGGTGGAGGAAGAAAGGATCGCACCAGTGTAAGGGTGCAATCAAAAGGAAACTATAGTCTAAAGATAACAAATAAGGTTTGTACTGGTATACTGGAAAGTCATGGATGTGATCACATCCATGCAGGATTGGTGGGCCACTCTGGCACAGGTGCTGTCTCCTCCAGGTGGATCAGTGGTGCTTGGACATTCCACCATCCTGGGACGACGTCCTCCAGTGGTTCCTCTCCCCAGGTCGCTTCCTTGGCTTCTCCGTTCCAGAATTGATGGTGCATGTCTAAGTTCCCTCCATATGCGGCTGTGGACATGTTGGTGTTTAGCCATGGTCGATCCCCTTCATGAGGAAAAGGAGTGGCCTTCCATGGGTAGTCCACATGATGCATGACAGGGACTGATGATGAATCATGGTGACGAGTCATCAGGATGTCCAAGAATACAATGGAACATCAAAGAAGTGCTGACTTAGCCAGAAGAATAGAAGGTGATCTAAGATCAGGGGCTAAGTCAGGAAGAACAGATAAGCCAAGATAATAATGGAATGGATGAGTCAAAAGGGTCAAGGGCTGAACCAAGATAAGAGATAAGGAATGACTCATCCATGACAAATACACAGTGAGTAATCGGATCAAAGGGAATGTCTATGACAAGGGGAAATCGAGTAAGCATGAATGACAAAGAATAGATGAGTCAAGAGAAACAGAGTATATCTGCATAGAGGGTAAAGGACTCATCTAGGAATTGATAGGTAAGTCAAGAGTAAAGGAGATCAAGAGAAAAAGAGTAGTTCATATAACACTCAGCTATGTCCCAGGGATGAATCATAACACCCATGGGTGATGCAGAAGCTCAGCTTGAGCAACTGCAGATGAAAGACACTCACCACATAACAAAATATATAGTTGAATGGAACCGCCTCACTTCACAAGTCCGCAATTGGGGGGCTGGTGCCCTCCACCAGAGTTTCTACAACGGACTCCCGGATTGCATCAAGGATGAGTTGTCATGCCAGGGCAAACCTGACAACATCTGCAACCTCCGAGCACTCACCCAACAAATTGACCACCACTATTGGGAGTGCAAGGATGAAATCAGCTGGGCCAACAAGTCATCCAACCCCAGCACCAGCTCCACCCCCACCTCAAATGACAAGACATCTTCGTCATCAGCCCCGAAGCCCAAGGAGGAAAAATCCAAGGGCCAAGGAAACTCCACCTCAACCTCCAGATCTTCCGGTGGGTCCAATAATAAAAAGGGCAATAACTCCAGCCCAAATCCAGCAATCATGTCCAAGCTCATTAAGGATGGCAAACTCCTCCCTGAGGAGCGCCAACGATGCTTAGACAATAACCTCTGTCTTTTCTGTGGACAGCCCAGGCACTCAGCCAAAGAGTGTCCTAAGTCAACCTCTAGGGCTGTGAAAGCTCGTGCCGCGATGACAACTCTGGCTGCATCAGCTTCCAGTTCTGCCTCCTCCAAGGCACAAAAATGGAAAGCGACTCCTCTGACTCCACACAGGCTGGGAGTCACATTGAACTTCACCATACTCTAATGGAGTTACAACTCAATGTGTCTGCTCTTTCTGATCCGAACTCTCTATGTTCAATTGTAAATATTCCATTGTACTCCATTTCTTCCATTCCTGTTCTCCTTGACTCCAGTTCTACTCACTGTTTTATAGACTCTCAATTCATTGATAAATACTGTATACCTGTAACTCCCATACCTCCGCTTTCCCTCCGTCTCTTTGACGGTTCCTCTTCCACTCCCATTATGTCCGCTGTAGAGCTAACCATCCAGTTCCCTTTGGGAGAGTCCACCTCTGAGACATTTTATATCACCTCGTTGGATTCTTCAAGCAGCCTTGTGCTCAGACACAGCTGGCTCGCCTGTTACAATCCATTGATTGATTGGGCTATGAGCAGCATTTCATTCCGGCCTCCTGCTGACAGAATGCCAACCCCGACGTTATCCTCTGCACCTCTGGCTCCAGCTCCTTTGCCACCTCCTTCGCTGGCTGGTACCCCTCTGGACACTCCTCCCACTATGGCACCTGGACTCATGTGCCCCACCATCTCCTTTGTCAATGCCACCACTTATGTGCATGTGTGCAAGATGGAGGGTTCCCTCCAGTTCGCCATCAAACTCCAGTCCCCCGAAGCTAAAGCTCGCACTGCTTCCACCTCTGAGGAGGCATCGGATCTCTCCGATGTACCTCCAGAATACTGTGACTTTGCTGACATTTTCAGCAAGAAAAAGGCCGACACACTCACCCCACATTGGCCCTTCAACCTGAAAATCGACCTCGAGGACAGGGTCACTCCTCCGATTGGGAAGCTCTACTCCCTCTCCCCCACTGAGCAGCAGTCCCTCCATGAATTCATTGACGAACACCTCAACATCGGCTTCATCCATCCCTCCACATCTCCACATGCTGCTCTGATGCTATTTATCAAGAAAAAAGACGGTTCCCTGCGACTCTGTGTCAACTTCTGAGGACTCAATAAAATCACCAAGAAAGACTGCTACCCCCTTCCCCATACTACCGACCTCCTTGATGCTCTGAGCGGAGTGAAGATATTCACCAAGCTCGACCTCCAGCATGCATACCACCTGGTCCATATTGCTGAGGGGGACAAATGGAAGACTTCCTTCTGGACCTGTTATGGGTCCTACAAGTGGTTGGTAATGCCATTCGGACTTACGAATGCTCCAGCGGCATTTCAGCATTTTATTAACAGCATCTTTGCAGACATGCTAGATGTCTGTGTAGTGGTATACCTCGATGACATATTAATATTTTCACAGGATTTAGAATCGCACAAGAAACATGTCTGGGAAGTCCTCTGGTGCCTCCAAGCCAACGGTTTATACTGTAAGGCCTCAAAGTGTGAATGGCACTCTGATACCATAGAATACCTTGGATACATGCTCTCCCCAACAGGGCTTTCCATGGCTGTGGACAAGATCAAGGTGATTATAGATTGGCTGGAGCCCCAGAAGGTGAAGGATGTACAATCTTTCCTGGGGTTCGCCAATTTTTACCATTGTTTCATTCATAATTACTCTGATATTGTTGTTCTGCTAACCCAGCTAACTCGAAAAGATACTTCGTGGGCCTTCTCCAATGACTGTCAGAAGGCTTTCCAAAACCTCAAGAATGCTTTCACTTCCACTCCAGTCCTCGTTCATTGGACTCTGGACGCTCCTATCACCATTGAAACCAATGCCTCTGACTACACCATTGCCAGCATCCTCTCTATCACCCTCCCCGACAAAGAACTCCATCTGGTTGCCTTCTACTCCCACACCCTTGTAGCCGTGGAATTGAACTACAACATGCATGACAAGGAGCTCCTCGCCATCTACAAGGTGTTCCGCACCTGGCAGCATTACCTCAATGGCTCCAGTATTCTGATTGACATTGTCACTGACCATAAAAATTTAGAATACTTCACGACCACCAAGGTACTCATGCGCCATCAGGCTCGGTGGTCAGAATACCTTTGTCAGTTTAACCTCACAGTCCATTATCGTCCAGGAAAACTCGGAGGAAAATCCAATGCCCTCACTCGCCGATGGGACGTCTACCCTAAGGAGGGGGGTGGGGATTACACTCAGGTCAACCCTGACAACCATTGTCCTATTTTTGCACCTCAAGAAAGCCTCGTGTCCTCCCTGTGAGCAACCATCCTCAAATATCTGATGCTTTGCGCATCTCAACTCATCGACTCCGAACTACTCCGATCCAACATCCTATCTGCCTTAAAACAAGATCCCATCACATCCACCCTTATCTCTACTCCCTCTGATGACCCCCATTGGAGCATGTCTCCAGATGGTTTCCTCCTCTGCGACACATGCATTTATGTCCCCGACATCAATGACCTCCAACTTTGCATTCTCCAAATATTCCACAACCACCCAACAGCAGGTCATTTTGAACAAAATCAGACCTTGGAGCTCATCTGCAGGGAATATACGTGGCCAATGATCCGCACCTTCATAAAGGACTACATTAGTTCCTGTACTACCTGTGCACACGCCAAGGTCCCCCAACATCGGCCTTATGGCCTCCTCAAGCAACTTCTGGTTCCGGAGAAGCCATGGAACTTAATATCCATGGACTTCATTGAACACCTCCCGTCTTCTGATGGTTTTACCTCTATCCTTGTCGTTATTGACTGTCTCCCCAAGCAGGCAGTTTTCATTCTGACCCACGACACCATCTCCTCTCCAGAGTTGGTGAAGTTGTTCCTTATAAACGTTTCTCAAAGCACGGAGTTCCATCCCATATAACCTCCGACAGGGGTTCGGAATTCATCTCTCATTTCTTCCGCTCTCTGGGTAAGGCCCTCAACATGTGCCTTCATTTCACCTCCAGTTATCACCTGGAAGGCAATGGGCAAACTGAGTGCGCCAACCAGACCCTCGAGCAGTATCTCCATGTTTATACTAATTATCAACAGGACAACTGGGCAGAATTACTCCCGCTTGCAGAATTCGCTTACAACAATGCACCAAGTGCTACCACAGGTGTATCCCCATTCTTCACAAACAAGGGCTATCACCCTAATTTCTCCATTTACTCTGGAAAAGAACTAACTTCTTCTGCAGCCTCCAAATATGTTGCTAACCTAGATGAACTCCATAGTTACCTCCAAATGGAGATGCTGGAAGCACAAAAACACTATCAAGGAACAGCAGACGTGAAACGCAGTCTGGCTCTGGATTTCGCTATCGGAGATCAAGTCTATGTCAAGGCCAAATACTTCTGGTCTACTCAACCATCCAAAAAACTATCAGAAAAGAACCTTGGGCCATTCATGATTATTGCCTGGCCAGGTTCCATTTCCTTTACACTCCATTTACCTGAATCCATGAAATCCATTCACCCTGTCTTCCATGTTTCTCAGCTAGAACCCGCAGTTCCTAACAAGATCCCCAACCATGTCCAGTCACCACCTCCTCTGATTGAGGTTGACAGAGAACCGGAGTATGAGATTGAGGAGATTTTAGACTCCAAGATTGATAGGAGAAGGCGTCACTGCCAACTCCTGTACCTGGTTCGCTGGCTAGGATACAAAGGCACTGATGACGAAACCTCCTGGCTTTTACCCATGGAGTTGGGGCATGCCTCAGAGCTAATCTCAGACTTCCATCAGAAGCATCCAGGAAAGCCAGGGCCACTCCCTATACCTTAGATGCCACTCTCTCTCGCACTTCCTTGTCTCTCCGTTTCTCTCTCTTTTCTGTATGAAACTCTGTCCCATCTCTTTCTCTTTGATTATAGACTCCAAAAACAAAAATAATATTCAAAAAAAAAAATCACTACTTTACTCTACTCTTCTTCTCCTTCCTCCTCCTCCTCTTCTTCTTCTTCCTCCTCATTCTCTGTTTGTACTCCAATCTCTGATCGGAGATTCCCCACCTGTACCCCCATCTCCATACCTCCCCTTTTCCCTTCCAGCACCCATGCGATCCTCTCCAGGGTTGCACCCATCTGGGTCAACACCCAGAAGGTTGCTTCCGCAGTCTGGAGATTGGCCTTGGCCATCCCCGCCTGCTTCAATGACCCCACCACCGGGATCTCCACCATGGGCCTCATCTGCTTCCTATGATCACCTCCATGTGGCGACCCTTCCTTGCCTCTGCCTTTCTGGCACTCAATATGCGCTGCCACACATTCCTTGCAAGACTTCCCTTTCGACCATGCAGGAGGATGCTCACAATCGAGCCCCCTCTCCGCACACCACTCGCAAGGCTCCTCTGCCGTTGCTTTTCCCTTGTCTT
>JBBPJU010000845.1:0-16571 GCA_038088875.1 Austroboletus festivus
GCCTGCCCAGAGGAACAACGGTACCTGATCAAGTACCTAACCACCAATCTGGCAGAGGAGCCCAATGAAGAAGTACTCATCCGATGCTGCACTGATCAGGAAGAAATTCACAGACTCACCATCTCAACAGACCTTGCCCGAAAAGAGCAAAAAGACAAGATAGTGTTACCAAAGAAATTCCAGCAGTATCAATCGGTATTTTCGGAAGAAGCAACCACTACCTTACCACCAAAAAGAAACTACGACCATCACATCGACCTCCTCCCCTCCTTCATTCCCCGAAGAGCCAAAAACTACCCATTAAACCCCGAACAAACGGAAGCATGCAGGAAATTCATGGAGGAACATCCAAAGAGCAGAAAAATCCAGAAATCCAAATCCCCCCAAGCGTCCCCCTTCTTCTTCATGGATAAGAAGGATGGGAAACTCCGACCCTGCCAAGACTACCAGTACCTAAATATGCACACAGTTAAAAACGCCTATCCATTACCCCTCATTGGAGATCTGATCAACAAATTAAAGGGATCTAAGATCTTCACTAAGATGAACGTACAATGGGGATACAACAATGTTCAGATAATACCCGAAGATAGATGGAAGGCCACCTTCATCACACCTATGGGGCTATTCGAGCCCACCGTAATGTTCTTCGGGCTCTGCAACTCCCCTGCCACATTTCAAGCATTAATGGACGACATCTTCACGGACTATCTAGCCGAAGGATGGCTAATCATATATATGGATGACCTTCTCATCCACTCCTCCAACCAACAAACCCACGACGAAAGAACCAGGAAAGTTCTGGAAAGAATGATGGAACACAAACTATACCTAAAATTGGAAAAATGTTCCTTCGACACTAAGAGCACGGAATACCTCGGAATGATCATCTCTGAAGGACAAACAGAGATGGACCCCACCAAACTCAAAGCCATCAAAGAGTGGAACCCCCCAAGTTCAGTAAAAGGAGTACGGTCCTTTCTGGGGTTCTGCAACTTCTATCGAAAATTCATAAATGGATTTTTGACCAAGGCTAGACCACTAATTGAATTAACCAAAAAAGAACGGAAGTGGTCTTGGGGAATCGAAGAAGAAAAGGCCTTCAGGGAACTCCAGGAACAATTCCTAATAAAACCGGTGCTCTCTATCCCAGATCCACATAAACCCTTTTTCGTCATGACAGATGCATCCTTGATGGGAACAGGGGGAGTGTTAATGCAAAAAGATCTCAACGGAGATCTCCACCCATGTGCATACTGATCTAGCACTCTATCCCCGGCGGAACGAAACTATGACATCTATGACAAAGAACTCCTAGAAGTAATACATGCGTTGGATGACTGGAGACACTACCTAACTGGGACCAATCATCCGGTGACTCTCCTAACAGACCACAAAAACCTCCTATACTTCAAGGAAGCGCGGAAACTCTCGAGACGACATGCACGGTGGCAACTATTCCTACAAGAATATGATCTGATATTCCATCACCTCCCAGGAACACAAATGGGCCTGGCAGACGCACTATCCAGGATACCAAACCCAAACCTTGATAACGATAACAATCAGATCCAACTACTGCCAGAAGAACTATTTGTCAATCAGATAGATGTCGCACTAAGGGACAAAATTAAAGCATCCACCGAAAAAGACCCATTGGTATTAGATGCACTACAATGCATGTACAAAGAAAACCACATCCCCAACAAATCCCACCCCTTGGACTGGACTTACGAGGAAGGACAACTCTACTTCCGCCACTGCCTCTACATACCCCCTAACGCCAGAAAGAACCTAGTCCATTCTATCCATTCATCCGCCGCCGGAGGACATGGGGGACAACACCGAACAATCCAACTCCTATCCAGGGACTATTGGTGGCCCAGACTCTCCACATTCGTCCAAAAATACATCGCGGGATGCCCAATATGCCAACAAAACAAAAATATCAATAATCCATCCCATCCCCCATTGGTCCCCATCCCCGTCACCAGCCCACACCCATTCCACACTATCTCCATGGATATGATTACGGACTTACCCCCATCCCACGGAGTGGACTCTATATTGGTCGTGGTGGACCACGGACTTAGCCGGGGGGCAATTTTCATCCCAACTACTAAAACAGTCGACGCAGCAGGGGTGGCAACCCTATTCTTCAAGCATGTATTCCCACACTTCAGATTACACTCAAAGGTAATCTCCGATCGAGGCCCACAATTCGCATCAGCATTCGCTAAGGAACTTGCTCGGCTACTTGACTATGACGTCACTCTATCCACCGCATACCATCCACAAACAAATGGCGAAACCGAACGAGTAAACCAGGAACTGGAAACCTACCTATAGGTATTCTGTCAAGGACAACAAGATTCATGGAGCGAATTACTCCCTATGGCAGAATTTAATCATAATTCCTCGGTACACTCCGCAACCAAACAAACTCCTTTCAACCTGATGATGGGGTATGAACCTAGAGCTTATCCACCAATCAGAAAAACCTTTAACCCTGCCCTTGAAAAATGCCTGAGTGAATTAGGAAACACCAGAGATGAAGCATTAGCTGCGATCACCAATGCCCAACAGTTCTCCCATAACTACCCCAAATTCAAACCTTGGAAAAACGGTGACAGGGTGTGGCTATCCAATAAAAACCTTAAGCTCTCCTATCCATCAAAGAAACTTGGCCCAAAAAGGGAAGGTCCCTTCCGCATTACGAAAGTCCTATCACCCATAACCTACCAATTGGAATTACCCACGAACTGGAAAATCCATAACATATTCCACGCCTCCCTTCTTTCCCCATTTGTCCAAAATGAGGAATATGGAATTGCCAAAACCCCGCCACCCCCTGATATCATTGGTGATGAGGAGGAATATGAGGTCGAGCATATCATCAACCATAAGGGATACCCAGGACGACAATCCTATTTAGTGCAATGGAAAAGATACTCTACAGTAGAAAACACCTGGGAACCAGAAAGCAACTTCACCCACACTGACGAAACGCTACAAACCTATAAAAAAAAACACAAAATATGATTGACGATAAACAACCCACTGAATGCTGCAATTTCTACAAGTTCTCCCTTAAGGACAATAAACCCACCAAATATTCCTACCACTTCTCTCACATCTCAGTATTCATTCCAAAAAGAAAAAGACATTATGACCAACAACACATTCAAACCCACCGGTGCTACTGCAAAGAAAACTACTGCCCATATCACTACTAGCCCATCATTCCACTCCTTATCATCAATCACTCACTCCCCTTTTTCATACCCTATGGACGCCCGGCCCTATCCATTTTAATCACCTTACATTTTGTTATCCAAATCCACTTCGAACTCTACACTGATGATATCAATCTCTCCTCTCACGCCGCCATTTTCTTCTTTATATATGTCCCTTATCCTTGCCCTAATCAAGGACATCTTCAATCTCCAGATCCTCCCACCCTCTTATAGGAGAATCGCTTATGCCGCCATTTTAGATGACCCCCAAGGATTAGCTTTATTAGAAGCCAACTTGGAACTGAGGAAACTATCCTCCGTCATCCTCCTCATTGAAACCTATCGCAGCTATGTCTCCACAAGACTCCTGGTCGAAGAAAACCTCATTGAAAACCTTAGTGAGGCGATCGCAGAAAATCTCCGCACAGCTGGCGCTCAGACCCTTGACGCCCTCCACTTCTGTGGACTGGGATACTTCATCAAGCGCCTCCCCGCCTCCACCTTCTTCGGGAAGATCTACCCTATCTACCTCCAGCTACCCAGAGGTATGGGACAGCAAGGATTTATCGACATCGAACTTGTGAGACAGTTCACCTTCCTTAATGGCAGCAGTTTCCTGTTTGAGACTAAACTGGATCGACGGATCAGAGGAGAATCGGCAGATAGCGAAGAATGAGAGAATCTTCTTCCCATCCCGATTCATATCAATCAACCTCTTACAGAAGTTAAGGTCCCAGAAGTCCCGGACAGATCCGACAGAGAGATCGATGAATCCCCCCCTAAAGAGCCTCCACTCCCCACCACCCTGACCTCCCACTCCCTACCCAGACACCCTCAGCGACTGTTACGGAATGATGGAGACGCTCCCCCACTCCATACCCAGAGGCGTTGGACGCACCGTCTTTTTCTTTTTCTTCAGGACATTTCGCCAGAATGCAGGACGACTTCTCAAGCTCCTTAGCTTGGGGAGATTCGATAGAGGTCTGGTCGGCATCGCCCCTGCTGCTGGACAATCAAGAGAACATTCCCCCAGGGGACGAGGAGTGGTTTACCTGGGACACCCAGGAGTTGTACGATTATGTAAGGAGATGTGAGAATATGTTCCCCTTTAATTCCGAATGAGTTCCTTTCCTTTTTATTTATTTTCGCTGATCCTTTTAGGATATATTCGATCTATTCCACAGTTACCGTTAGTTACCTATCCACCCTTCCCGCTCCACACAGCATCTGCCGGATTAGGTATTATCTCCCTTTACCCGATAGATCTCATATATCCCTCTTCGATTCATTAGGTGACTCTCTCATGACTGTGGGAGGGTTCCCATGCACTGCCCTTCCCTTTTATCCATAGGCAGTGCATGCCGTCAATTACGGTACTTACGGTTCCATTTCCCCTTTCTGTTTAAGGACACTCTTCCATTCCCTGCTTCTATTATAGCAGGTAGTATTCCGAAACCCCCGTGGGGGATAAATTCCCATCTTATCCCCTTTACGTATAAATAGTGCCCATGTAACTTTAGAGTTTCTTTAGTTAGATTCTATGCAATCAAACGTGGAGTCTGCTGCACCTTTGAGCGAAGAGGGTTCTTCGTTCATCGAGAGAGTTCTACTGAGGCATTGCCTCAATCACCGCTACATCGTTTACACGCTAGGCACCCGCGCCAGAGCCAACATTCTTACCGGATTCATCCGTCGTTGCCCTCGTCTCGGCTACGTCGACCATCTCATCGCCAAGAGACTCGGGCTTCACGTACTGCATTCCGTATCAGCGACCTAAGCAACCTCTTTCCACCAGAATCTCCTTCTGCCGAAATGACACCCCGTCCTCTCCAGTACTCACCCAAACCTATCAATGCTATCAATGTGGAAGTCCCCACCATCTCCAACCATCCTGCCCCCACTACACCTGTCCCTACTGTCGACAGGACACCCCAGGCCACCCCCAATATCTCTGCCCCAAGCACACGGAGGGTGGATCTAACTAGATGGATGATGGATTGGGATGAGGTTGATAAGGTTCATCGACCCTATCGATGGGGTAATGTCACGCATCAGGTGGACTACCCATGGAGAGCCACCCCTTTTCCTCATGAAGGGGATCACCCTTGGCTTAACGCCAATATCTCCACCGCGGCCTACAGAGGGAACTTAGACATGAGGCATCAGTTTTGGAACAGAGAAGCGGAAGGAGCCACCTGGGGGGAGGAACCCCTAGGAGACGCAGTCCCAGGATGGTGGAATGTCCAAGCACCACCCGTGCAACTGGAGGAGACTGCACCCCCGCCGGAGTGGCCAACAGACAAGGCATGGATGTGATCGCATCCACACCACACCATTATCTCGGTACGAACTTTATCCCTTATCTACGAACTATAGTTTCTTTTAGATCACACCCTTACACTGGTGCGATCATTCACTCTTCCACCCATGCCTATCTCCTGTAACCCTTCGCCCTGCGGACAGCCATTCCCCTTTCCTGTGACCTCTGTTTATGGCCATAGTAGTCTTCCCCTCCCCTATAAATAGCGCTGCCCTTGTACAGTAATTCCTTAACTAGATCTACATTTAATCTGAAACAACCTCAATAAAGAGTTGTGTCTTTAACCAACCAACCAGAGCCACTATCAGCTATGAAAGCTATAGGGAATAGAAGGGAGGAGTTCGTCGTTAAGTATAAAATAAAGAATGAGTAAAGTCCAGCTAGCCTTTGCTAGAGTCTTAAGAGTTGAGGGGAATCTCCAAGACCACTAAACTGGGGATCCAGTCTAGCGCTCCTGGGCCTTTATATACTAGTCTACTGTATGTACATGTTTGGTTCTACCATAACAGGAACAGCCAATAGAAATACTCTAAAGTATTACGATATTCGTAAATACCTATGAATCTTAAGATATAGTAATATAATAATGAGAAATGAAAGTGGCACCACTTGTGGCAGCCAATCATAAGGATTTGATAATAAATATCAAATGGAACCTGTGCACACCAGTGCAAGGCTATGCATATACCCTGTACCCTTCTAGAGTTAAGGTGAGTCATAGATAAGGCGGATCATATCCACCAATAGGAATAGATCCTGAATATGATATAAACGCGATGCAAACCAGTGCATGGCAATGCTTCTTGTACATGAGGTATCCTGAAGGTGAGAAGTCTTCGGATATTAAATACTTGCATGATGTGCATGTTCAACATGCGTCTTCAATGAGGGTAGAAGCAATCGATGCTTCATAGGGGCTGTGTTCTAGCAGTGAGCCCGAGTCATAGAAGTATGGCACTGCCATGGAATGGGGGAGAAGCATGTGGGAATTAAAGAAATGAGAAAGACATGTGTTCCTATCCCCTTATGGATAAGAAGTCTGAATAAGAAGAGGGGAAGGCATAGGTGTGGTCGGGTCTACCCGAATAATATATTGGGAAGCTAGTTCCCACGAATGCGAAAAAGTTCTAAGTCTAAAAGATAAGATAATATTGATATGAAAATAATCAGAAAAATAGCGGGAAAATAAGGATCGTAACATAATCTATGTGGTATTTGGTTCAACTGCCATTCCTAAGTGAGGAACGCAGCAAGACTTACCAAAACCATCCCGGACTTCTATCAGTCTCCTGTCTACTGTTGAGTGACAGCTTGAACTTGGCAAAATCTTTGTGTCTTGGATCTATACCCGTAGATTGTGTCACATTATGCTTCGTTATTCACATCCGATTTGAGCTTTACTCTGACAATCTCGATCTCTTCTCTCACACCACCATTTTCCTCCACATACATGTCCCTTATCCTCACCCTGATAAAAGATATCTTCAATCTCCAGATTCTCCCACCCTCTTATAGGAGAATCGCCTACGTTGCCATTTTAGACAACCCCCAGGGATTGGCCTTATTAGAAGCCAACTTGGAACTCAGGAAACTATCCTCCATTGTCCTCCTCATAGAAACCTATCACAGTTATGTCTCCACAAGACTCCTGGTTGAAGAAAACATCATTGAAAACCTTAGTGAGGTGATCACAGAAAATCTCTGCATGGCTGGGGCTCAAACCCTCAATACCCTCCACTTCTGCAGGCTGAGATACTTCATCAAATGACTCCCCACCTCCACCTTCTTCAGAAAGATCTATCCCATCTACCTCCAACTACCCAGAGGTATGGGACAGCGAGGATTTGTCGACATCGAACTTGTGAGACAGTTTGCCTTCCTAATGGCAGCAGTTTCCCATTTGAGACTGAATTGGATAGATGAATCAGAGGAGAATTGGCAGATAGTGAAGAACAAGAGAATCTTCTTCCCCTCCCAGTTCATATCAATCAGCCTCTTATGGAAATTAAGGGCCCAGAAAATGTGGAAAGATCTGAAGGGGAAGTTGATGAAGCACCACTGTGACAACTTATCCCCCCAACCACCCTGTCCCCCCACTCCCTACCCAGACAACCTCAGCAATTTAAGCGACCTCTCTCCACTCGAATCTCCTTCACCAGATATGACACCCCAACCTCACCAACTCTCACTCAAACCTACCAATGCTATCAGTGTGGAAGTCCCCACCATCTCTGACCCACCTGCCCCAACTACACCTGTCCCTACTGCAGACAGGATGCTCCCAGATATCCCCAACATCTCTGCCCTGAGCACACAGAGGGTAGATCTGACTAGGTGGATGATGGATTGGGATGAGATCGATGAGGTTCATCGACCTTATCAATGGGGTAATGTCACACATCAGGTGGACTACCTGAGGAGGGCCACCCCTTTTCCTCATGAAGGGGACCAACCCTGGCTCAATGCCAACATCTCTATCATGGCCTATGGAGGGAATCTAGATATGAGGCACCAGTTTTGGAATGGAGAGGCAGAGGGAGCTATCTGGGGAGAAGAACCGCTAGGTGATGCCATCCCAGGATGGTGGAATGTCCAAGCTCCACCACTTCACCTTGAGGAGATGACACCTGTGCCTGAGTGGCCCACCAATCCTGCATGGATGTGATCACATCCATGCCCATCCATAGTATTGATACGAACCCCTTCTTTCTTGTCTAGAACTCTATTTCATTTTAATTGCACCCTTACACTGGTGCAATCATCTATTCCTTCACCTATGCTTATCTATGGTACCCTTGACCCTATGGATAGCCTCCACCTTCTTCCTGTGACCGCTTCTTATGGTCATAGTAGTCCCCCTTCCCCCTATAAATAGTGCTGCCCTTGTACAGTAATTCCCTAACTAGATCTATGTTTAATCTATGTGGTATTTGGTTCAATGGTTGCCCCTTAAGTGAAGGTCACCGATAAGACTTACCCAAACCATCCTGGACTTCTATTAGTCTACTGTCTACTGTTGAGTGACAGCTTGAACTTGGCAATATCTTTGTGTCTTGGATCTATACCTGTAGATTGCATCACAGTTATGGAAGATAGGCATAGGTAAAGGAGTAAGAGATTGCACCAGTGTAAAGGTGTGATTGAAAAAGAAAGATACATCAAAGATAAGAAAAAAGGTTTGTACATATCTGATCTAAGTACATGGATGCAATCACATCCATGCAGCATCTGTGGGCCACTCCAGTGTGGGTTCCATCCCCTCTAAGTGAATGGGTGGCGCTTGCACATTCCACCATCCTGGGACAAAGTTCCCCATCAGTTCCTCACCCCAAGTGGCTCCCTCGGCTTCACCTCCCTAGAATTGATGTTGTCTGTTATGATCTCCAATGGAGATTTCCTTGGTCATTGAAAGGACTGTTTTTGTACTACATGCTGGCTATGGATGGAAAACGGCTATGATGTGGATGAGTTAGACCCACCTCTGGAGAAGGAACCTGCCTGGCTGACTGCTGATGAGTGGTAGCAGGAAGTGGGTTGAAAGGCATTCAGGCAGACCCCTATTTCCCCTTTTAATACCCAAAAGCTGAGTTCTCTCTTCCACCTCAGTATTGGGGACACTTTAGGTCATTGATCTATTTCGGATCTTCTATCAATGACCTCTCCGTTGATGTACCATTACTTCTGCTCTCCTTATGAAGGCCTCATTGTCTTATCTTCCATTCCTCCAATCCAGTATGTTGGGAATCAATGCCCCTTTTTATTTACCTTATCTTTGGACTACCTCATTTCCTTGCCTCATGTGAGGTGTAGCATTTGTGGATCTTGATCTACAGTGTCTCTCTTTTTCACAATAGGGATCTATATCTTAGGGGATCACTATAAATATGGTAGCCATTTGTACTTGTAACCTCAGCTAGATCTACGCAATCACAAGTGTGGTGTCTAGTTTCCTCAGTGTGAAAGAGTCACTGTAGCAATCAAACTCCTTTGGATTTCTACTAGTCTTTGTGCTACTATCGAGTGCACACTGCAAAAAAGGATCAGACTAGGTGTCATGCTTGTCCAGCATAACATTGTCCCTCCAGGTTTCCTCTGTATGTGATTGTGGTGATGTTGGCATTGAGCCATGGTCTGTCCCCTTCTGAGGGAAAAGGGGTCACCCTCTGTGGGTAATCCACATGATGCATGACATTACCCTGTTGATAAGGTTGATGAACCTCATTGATCTCATCCCAATCCATCATCCACCTAGTTAGATCCACCCTCATTGTGATTGGGGCAGAGATGCTGGGGATGTCCTGGGGCATCCTGCCTGCAGTAGGGGCAGATATAGTTTGGGCAGGATGGTCAGAGATGGTGGGGACTTCCACATTGATAGCATTGGTAAGTTCGGGGGTGGGTAGGTGAGATTGGGGAGACATTTCTGTTGTTGGAGATTCTAGTGGAGAGAGGTTGCTTAGGTTGCTGAGGTTGTCAGGGTATGGAGTGGGGGGATGGTATGGTTGGGGGGATAAGTTGTCTGGGAGGCACTTTGTCTACTTCCCCTTTGGATCTTTCCATATTTTCAGGTCCTTTAACTTCCATAAGAGATTGGTTGATATGAATCAGGAGGGGAAGAAGATTCTCTTGTTCTTTGCTATCTGCTGATTCTCCTCTGATCCATCTAGCTAACTCAGCCTCAAATGGGAAACTGATGCCATTAAGGAAGGTGAACTGTCTCACAAGTTCAATGTTGATAAATCCTTGCTGTCCCATATCTCTTGGTAGTTGGAGGTAGATTGTGTAGATCTTTCCAAAGAAGGTGGAGGTGGGGAGTTGCTTAATGAAGTATCCTGGTCCACAGAAGTGCAAGGCATCGAGGGTTTGTGCGCCTGCAGTGTGGAGATTTTCTGCAATCACCTCAGTAATGTTTGCCATTGCATTTCCTTTGACCAAGAGTCTTGTGGAGACATAGCTTTGGTAGGTATCAATGAGGAGAACAATGGAGGATAGTTTATGGAGTTTGAGATTGGCTTCTAATAAGGCCAGTCCTTGAGGATCATCTAAAATGGTGGCATAGGCAATTCTGCTATAGGAGGGTGGGAGAATTTGAAGATTGAAGACATCTTTGATTAGGGCAAGGATAAGGGACATAAATATGGAAGAAAATGGTGGCATGAGAGGAGAGATTGATATCATCGGAGTAGAGATCAAATTGGATTTGAATAATGAACATTAAGGTGATTAAAATGGGAAGAGGAGGTCATCTGTAAGGTAGAAGAAAAGGAAGGGAATGATTGATAATGAGGAAAGGAATGGTGGGCTAGTAACAATGATAATAAGGGCAGTAATTGATCTGGCAAAAGCACTCATGGGTCTGGATGTGTTGTTGGTCATAATGTCTTTTTCTTTTTGGAATGATGATGGAGATGTTTGAGAATCAATAGGAATATTTGGTGAGTTTGTGACTTTTGAGAGAAAATTGATAGAAATTGCAACAGGTAGTGGGTTGTTTATTGTTGATCATAGTTTGTGCTTTCTTTTGTATGTTGTTAGAATCTTGTTGGCATAAGTGAAGCTGTTTTTGGGTTCCCAAGTATTTTCTGTGGTTGAGTATTCTTTCCATTGTACTAAATATGATCTCTGTCCTAGGTGTCCTCTATGATTGATGATTCACTCGATCTCATACTCTTCCTCATCACCTATGATCTTGGGTGGGGGTGGCATTCCAGCAATTCCGTATTTGTCATTTTGGACAAATGGGGAAAGGAGGGAAGTGTGAAATACATTATGGATTTTCTAGTTTGGTGGTAAATCCAATTGGTATGTTATGGGTGAGAGTACTTTTGTGATGGGGAAGGGTCCTTCCCTTTTTGGACCGAGTTTCTTGGATGGATAGGAGGTTTTAAGGTTTTTGTTTGATAACCAGACTTTGTCACCTTTCTTTCAAGGTTTGAATTTAGGGAATGTTTGTGAAAATTGTTGGGCATTGGTGATCACAGCTAGGGCTTCATCTCTGGCATTTTCCAATTATCTGAGGTGGTTCTCCAGGCTAGGGTTGAAGGTTTTACAGATTAAGGGATAAGCTCTAGATTCATAGCTCATTATTAGGTGGAACAGGGTTTGTTTGGTTGTGGAGTGTACTGAAGAGTTGTGATTAAATTCTGCCATAGGGAGTAGTTCCTTCCAGAGGTCTTGTTGTCCTTGGCAGAATATTCGAAGGTAGGTTTCCAGTTCTTGGTTTACTCATTCCGTCTCTCCATTGGTTTGTGAGTGATAGGTGGTGGATAGGGCAACATCATAGTTGAGCAATCTGGCTAGTTCCTTAGCAAAAGCAGATGCAAATTGTGGGCCCTTATCTGAGATGACTTTGGAATATAGTCCAAAATGTGGGAAGATGTGTTTGAAGAATAGGGTTGCCACTCCTGCTACATCAACCATTTTAGTGGTTGGGATGAAAATTGCCCCCCAGCTAAGTCTGTGGTCCACCATGACCAAAATAGAGTCTGATCCCTCCAAAGGGGGGAGATTGGTGATCATGTCCATGGAGATTATGTGGAAGGGGTGGGGGCTGGAGGCAGGAATGGGGACCATTGGTAGGTGTGGTAGATTGTTGATATTTTTGTTTTGTTGGCAGATGGGGCAATCTGCAATATATTTTCTGACAAATGTAGAGAGTCCTGGCCACCAGTAGTTGTGGGATAAGAGTTGAATCATCTGGTGTTGTCCCCTGTATCCCCCAGCTGTGGAGGAATGAATGGAATGGACTAGGTCCTTTCTGGCATCTGGGGGTATGTAGAGTTGGTGGTGGAAATAGAGATGTCCATCCTTGTAGATCCAATCAGAGGGGTGGTATTCATCAGGGATATGGTTCTCCTTGTACATGCATTGCAGTGCATTTAGTACCAATGGATCTTTTTCTGAGGAATTCTTTATCTTATCATAGAGTGCAAGATCTATTTGATTGACAAATAGTTCCTCTGGGAGTAGGTGGAGTTGGTTGTTATCATTATCGAGATTAGAGTTAGGTATTCTAGATAAGGTGTCTGCTAGACCTATTTGGATTCCTGGGAGATGATGGAATATTAGGTCATATTCTTGTAGGAACAATTGCCATCTTACATGTCATTGGGAGAGTTTCCTTGCCTCTTTGAAGTGTAGGAGATTTTTGTGATCAGTGAGAAGGGTTACTGGGTAATTGGTTCTGGTTAGATAGTGTCTCCAGTCTTCTAGGGCATATATTACTTCCAGGAGATCTCTGTTAAGGTCTTTCTGCATTAATACCCCTCCTGTCCCTACCAGAGAGGTGTCTGTCATTATGTAGAAGGGTTGAGTTGGGTCAGGGATGAAGAGTACTGGTTGTTTTAGGAATTGCTTTTGTAAGTTTTGGAAGGTGGTTTCTTGTGAGGGCCCCCATTGCCATTTATTCTCCTTCTTAGTGAGTTCAATGAGTGGTCTTGCCTTGGTAGAGAACCCATCAATAAACTTTCAGTAAAAGTTGCAGAATCTTAGAAAGGAGCATACTCCTTTTACTGACATGGGGAGATTCTATTCCTGGATTGCCTTAAGTTTTATTGGGTCCATTTCTGTTCATCCTTCCGAGGTGACCATTCCCAGGTACTTGGTGGTTTTTGTATTGAAGGAACACTTTTCCAGTTTTAAGTATAGTTTGTGTTCCATCATTCATTCTAGAACTTTCTTCATTCTCTCATTGTGGGTTTCTTGGTCTGGAGTGTGGATGAGGAGGTCATCCATATATATGATTAACCACTCCTCAGTTAGATAATCGGTGAAAATATTATTCATCAGAGCTTGGAACATAGCTGGGGAGTTGCAGAGGCCAAAGAACATTACAGTGGGTTCCAATAATCCCATTGGTGTGATGAAGGCTGCTTTCCATCTATCCTCAGGTACTATCCATACATTATTGTATCCCCATCATATGTCCATTTTGGTGAAGATCTTAGATCCTCTTAATTTGTTGATCAGATCTCTGATTAAGGGTAGAGGATAAGCATTCTTGACCATGTGCTCATTTAGGTACTGGTAGTCTTGGCAGGGACAGAGTTTTCCATCTTTCTTATTGACAAAGAAAAAAGGAGATGCTTGGGGGGATTTGGATGTTTAAATTTTTCCACTCTTGAGGTGTTCTTTGATGAATTTCCTGCAGGCTTCTGTTTATTCAGGATGTAGTTCTTTGCTTAGCATGGTGTGAATGATGGAAGGAGATCAATGTGATGATTATATGATCACTTAGGAGGAAGAGTGGAAGTGGCTTCTTCAGAGAATACTGTCTGGTACCTTCTGAATTTGTCTGGAAAGGTTATGCTTTCCTTTTTTTCTCTTTGAGCAATATCCATGGAGATCATGAGTTTGTAGATCTCTTCCTGTTCAGTGCAACACTGGATCAGAACTTCCTCATTTGGTTCTTTGGCTAAATTGGTAGAAAGGTACTTGACTAGGTACCTTTGTTCTTCTGGATCTGGGATGCATTTCCCTCCCTTGAGTTCTCTGTTAACCCAGTTGATAATTGGATTATGTTGGGCGAGCCAGCTCATTCCTAGTATCATGTCGTTTTTTCTGCTTTTGATTACTAGATAGTCTCTGGTTTCCCTTTGTCCTCTGATAGAAGTGGTGATGGTGGCTTTATGGGTTATGTCTCCTCCAGTATTATAGGTTCCATCTGCATTAACAGCAATCCTTCATAGTTTTAACTTTGTCAGAGGGAGATATAGTTTTCGAGCAATTGGTTCATTGATGAAGCAATTGGTTGCTCCACTGTCAACAAGGGCTTTTATTTCAGTGGTTCCTGGAAATATTTAAATTGGAATTGTGATTGACTTTCATTCTATAGATTGTATATTCCAGATCTTAGGAGAGTTACACACTGACTGAGCTCTCCATTTTAAAAACCCTTGGTGTGTTCTACTCAAGTTCTAAGTTCTTCTGTGCTTATTTTGGCAACAGTTTCTTTTCCTCCTCCCCTTGGTAGACTGGTTCTTTATACACCTCTCTGAGAACCTTGATTACATCCTCCTCTTTGACATCTTTGTCTTTGAGAATCTTTACATAGTTGGTGACTGCCAATGAAGTGGAAGTGGTGGAGATTTCTTTGGTCTGTTTCTTCTTTTCGAAATTAGTGTGGGAAGATGTTCCTGGTCGCTGATGGTGTGACACAATCTACGGGTATAGATCTTAGACACAAAGTCTTTGCCAAGTTCTAGCTGTCACTCAACAGTAGACAGGAGACTGATAGAAGTCTGGGATATTTAGATAAGTCTTGCTGTGTTCCTTACTTAGGAATGGCAGTTGAACCAAATACCATGTAGATTAAACGTAGATCTAGTTAAGGGATTACTGTCCAAGGCAGTCATATTTATAGGGGAAGGGAATATGACTATGACCATAATAGGTGATCATAGATAAGGGGGAGACTGTCCATAGAGCAAAGGGTTATGGAAGATAGGCATAGGTGAAGGAGTAAGAGATCGCACCAGTGTAAGGGTGTGTTACACTTCAACTGGGTAGGTCAGAGTGTAGCCCTTCTAGCAGTACAGTGGGACTAGGGAATGATGGAAGGGGCAAAGGTAAGTCCTAGGGTGATCATGACAGAGGTAGAGGCTGTCATGGAAAGTGAATGGTGATGGACGAGATGTATAGAGGACATCACCATAAACTGAGGAAAGCAATAGATATCACCATTGAACTGACAGAGCAGAGACCACTGTCCTGGTACTGATAGGGAGATGGCTGGGATGATAGGAGATCAGGATGGAAGAAAGCCATCAGCAAGTGAGGGATTGGTGATGTGACAAAAGGAAGCATGACTGAGGAACATCACCAATAATCAAGGTAGAATAACTTCAGCAAGATGACAAAGAGCAATAGTAACTGAGGAGCATTGCTGAAGGGTGACAATTCTGATGAAATGACCAGTTGGATGCCTGAGACTAGCAGGCAACAATTGTGAGGGACAATAATGGATTCACTGGTAAGGAGAGTACAGGTGGTGATGAAGCAGAGAAGACATTATGAAAGAAGGTCTAAGATGGGGATCTACTGTACAGATAGAGCCACTATATGTAGTGGTCAAGAGAGGTGGCTATGTAATACAAGAAAGAGAATGGGGCAAAGGGGACTGATGATAAGTCATAGTGATGAGTCATCAGAATGTCCAAGAATGCAGTAGAACATCAAAGAAGTGCTAACTTAGCCAGAAGAATGGAAAATGATCTGAAATCAGGGGCTAAGTCAAGAAGAACAGATGAGCCAAGATAATAATGGAATGGATGAGTCAGAAGGGTCAAGGGTTAAATCAAGATAAGAGATAAGGAATGACTCATCCATAACAAATGTTAATCAGGTAATCAGATCAGTGGAAAGTCTATGACAAAGAGAAGTCAAGTAAGCAGGAATGTTAAGGATTAGATGAGTCAGAGATATGGAGCATATCCACATGGAAGGTAAAGGACTCATCTAGGAAACAATACAAGTGAGTCAAAGGTAAAGAGGTTAAGGAAAAGAGTAGTCCTTATAGTACTCAGCTGGATCCCAGGGACGAATTGTAACAGGGTGCGATTGAAAAAGAAAGAAAGTTGAAAGATAAGAAAAAAAGTTTGTACATATCTGATCTAAGTACATGGATGCGATCACATCCATGCAGTATCTGTGGGCCACTCTGGTGTGGGTTCTGTCTCCTCTAAGTGAATGGGTGGTGCTTGCACATTCCACCATCCTGGGACAAAGTTCCCCATTGGTTCCTCACCCCAAGTGGCTCCCTCAGCTTCTCCTCCCCAGAATTGATGTTGTCCCTCCAGGTTTCCTCCATAGGCAATCATGGCAATGTTGGCATTAAGCCATGGTCTGTCCCCTTCTGAGGGAAAAGGGGTTGCCCTCTGTGGGTAATCCACATGATGCATGATATCTGACCCCTTATCATGAGAACACTATTTATGGAAAGAACTTTTCAAAATCCCCTTATAATTTTAGTTCAAACACCAGTTTGTTAATTTCCCTGATGATCCTAAATGCGCCTT
>JBBPJU010000846.1:0-16569 GCA_038088875.1 Austroboletus festivus
TGGGGAGCGGGGGCTCTTTAGGGGGGGATTCGTCGATTTCTCCGTCGGATCTGTCTGGGACTTCCGGGACCTTAACTTCCATAAGAGGTTGATTGATACGAATCAGGATGGGAAGAAGATTCTCTCGTTCTTCGCTATCTGCCGATTCTCCTCTGATCCGTTGATCCAGTTTAGTCTCAAATGGGAAACTGCTGCCATTAAGGAAGGCGAACTGTCTTGCAAGTTCGATGTTGATAAATCCTCGCTGTCCCATACCTCTAGGTAGTTGGAGGTAGATGGGATAGATCTTTCCGAAGAAGGTGGAGGCAGGGAGTCGTTTGATGAAGTATCCCAGTCCGCAGAAGTGGAGGGCGTCGAGGGTTTGAGCACCAGCCATGCGGAGATTTTCTGCGATCGCCTCACTAAGGTTTTCAACAAGGTTTTCTTCAACCAGGAGTCTTGTGAAGACATAGCTGTGGTAGGTTTTGATGAGGAGGACAATGGAGGATAGTTTCCTCAGTTCCAAGTTGGCTTCTAATAAGGCTAATCCTTGGGGGTCGTCCAAAATAGCGGCGTAAGCAATTCTCTTATAAGAGGGTGGGAGGATCTGGAGATTGAAGACGTCCTTGATTAGGGTGAGGATAAGGGACATATATAAAGAAGAAAATGGTGGTGTGAGAGGAGAGATTGATATCGTTGGCGTAGAGATCAAAGTGGATTTGGATAACAAAGCGTAAGGTGATTAGAATAGGTAGGGCTGGGTGTCCGTAGGGTAAGAAGAAGGGAAGGGAATGGTTGATGATAAGGAGAGGAATGGTGGGCTAGTAGTGATATGGGCAGTAGTTTTCCTTGCAGTAGAATTGGTGGGTTTGAATGTGTTGTTGGTCATAATGTCTTTTTCTTTTTGGAGTGAAGACCAAGATGTGGGAGAAGCGATAAGAATATTTGGTGGGTTTATTGTCTTTTAGAGAGAATTTGTAGAAGTCACAGCGTTCAGTGGGTTGTTTATCGTCTAGCATATTTTATGTTTCTTTTTATATGTTTGGAGGGTTTTGTCTGCATGGGTGAAGTTGCTTTCGGGTTCCCAGGTGTTCTCTGCAGTGGAATATCCTTTCCATTGTACTAAATAGGATCGGCGTCCAGGGTGTCCCCTGTGGTTGATAATATGCTCGACTTCGTATTCCTCTTCCTCACCTATGACGTCAGGGGGTGGTGGAGTTCCGGCAACTCCGTATTCCTCATTTTGAACAAATGGAGAAAGAAGGGAGGCGTGGAATATGTTATGGATTTTCCAGTTCGGGGGTAATTCCAGTTGGTAGGTTACTGGTGACAGAACTTTCGTAATACGGAAGGGTCCTTCTCTTTTGGGGCCGAGTTTCTTGGATGGATAGGGGGTTTTAAGGTTTTTATTGGATAGCCATACTTTGTCATTGTTCTTCCAAGGTTTAAATTTTGGATAGTTGTGGGAGAATTGTTGGGCATTGGTGATTGCTGCCAATGCCTCATCCCTGGCATTTCCAAGTTAGTTCAGGCGCTTTTCGAGGGTGGGGTTAAAGGTTTTTCCAATTGGTGGATAGGCTCTTGGTTCGTATCCCATCATTAGGTTGAATGGGGTTTGTTTGGTTGCAGAGTGTACTGAAGAGTTGTGGTTAAATTCTGCCATCGGGAGTAGTTCGCTCCATAAGTCCTGTTGTCCTTGGCAGAATACGCGTAGGTAGGTTTCCAGCTCCTGGTTTACCCGCTCAGTTTCACCGTTGGTTTGTGGGTGGTATGCGGTGGATAGAGCGACATCATACTCAAGTAGCCGAGCTAGTTCTTTAGCAAATGCCGATGCAAATTGTGGGCCTCGATCGGAGATCTCTTTTGAGTGTAATCCAAAGCGTGGGAACATGTGCTTGAAGAATAGGGTTGCTACCCTGGCGGCATCGACTGTTTTGGTAGTCGGGATGAAAATTGCCCCCTGGCTAAGTCCGTGGTCCGCCACGACCAATATAGAGTCTGCCCTGTGAGAAAGGGGTAGATCGGTGATCATGTCCATCGAGATGGTGTGGAAGGGGTGTGGGCTGGTGACGGGGATGGGAACCAATGGGGGGTGTGACGGGTTATTGATATTTTTATTTTGCTGGCATATTGGGCATCCCGCGATGTATTTTCGGACGAAGGTGGAGAGTCCGGGCCACCAATAGTCTCTGGATAGGAGTTGGATAGTTTGATGTTGTCCCCCATGTCCCCCGGCGGCAGATGAATGGATAGAATGGACTAGGTCCTTTCTGGCGTCAGGGGGTATGTAGAGGCGGTGGCGGAAATAGAGTTGTCCCTCTTCGTAAGTCCAATCCGAGGGGTGGGATTTGTCGGGGATGTGGTTTTCTTTGTACATGCATTGCAGTGCGTCTAGTACTAATGGGTCTTTTTCTGAGGAGGCTCTGATTTTGTCCCGTAGTGCGACATCTATTTGGTTGACAAATAGTTCCTCAGGTAGTAGTCGGATTTGGCTGTTGTCGTTATCAAGGTTTGGATTTGGTATTCGGGATAGTGCATCTGCGGGACCCATTTGGGTCCCAGGGAGGTGCTGGAATATCAAATCATATTCTTGTAGGAATAGTTGCCATCGTGCGTGTCATCGTGAGAGTCTCCGTGCTTCTTTGAAATATAGGAGATTTTTGTGATCTGTCAGGAGGGTTACCGGATGATTGGTTCCGGTTAGATAATGTCTCCAATCGTCCAGCGTGTGTATTACTCCTAGGAGTTCCTTATCGTAGATGTCGTAATTTCGTTCCACGGGTGATAAGGTGCTGGATCGGTATGCACATGGATGGAGATCTCCGTTGGGGTCTTTTTGCATTAGTACCCCCCCGGTTCCTACTAGAGATGCATCCATCATGACGAAGAAGGGTTTATGCAGGTCAGGGATGGAGAGTACTGGTTGTCACAGGAATTGTTCCTGAAGTTCTCTGAAAGCCTTTTCTTCCTCGACTCCCCAAGACCATTTCCGTTTCTTTTTTGTTAATTCAATTAGTGGTCTGGCCTTGGTTGAAAACCCGTTTATGAATTTTCGGTAGAAGTTACAGAATCCCAGGAAGGATTGTACTCCCTTAACTGAACTGGGAGGGTTCCATTCTTTGATGGCCCTGAGTTTGATGGGGTCCATCTCTGTTCGTCCTTCTGAGATAATCATTCCGAGGTATTCTGTGCTTTCGGTATCGAAGGAACATTTTTCCAGTTTTAGGTACAACTTATGTTCCATCATTCTTTCCAGGACCTTTTTGGTTCTTTCATCATGGGTTTGTTGGTTGGAGAAGTGGATGAGGAGGTCATCCATGTATATAATTAGCCATCCTTTGGCTAGGTAGTCGGCAAAGATATCGTCCATTAGTGCTTGGAAGGTGGTGGGGGAGTTGCAAAGTCCGAAGAACATTACGGTTGGTTCGAATAACCCCATTAGTGTGATGAAAGCGGCCTTCCATCTATCTTCTGGTACGATTCGTACGTTGTTGTATCCCCATCATACGTCCATCTTTGTGAAGATCCTAGATCCTTTTAGTTTGTCGATCAGATCTCTGATAAGGGGCAACGGGTAGGCGTTTTTGACTGTATGTGTATTCAGGTACCGGTAGTCTTGGCAGGGTTGGAGTTTCCCATCCTTCTTATCCATGAAGAAGAAAGGGGATGCTTGGGGGGATTTGGATTTTTGGATTTTTCCGCTCTTTAGATGTTCTTCCACAAATTTCCTGCATGCTTCCGTTTGTTCTGGGTTTAATGGGTAGTTCTTGGCTCTTCGGGGAACAAAGGAGGAGAGGAGGTCGATGTGATGATCGTAGTTTCTTCTTGGTGGTATGGTAGTGGTTGCTTCTTCCGAGAACACTGATTGATACTGCTGGAATTTCTTTGGTAACACTATCTCATTTCTTTGTTCTTTTCGGGTGAGGTCCATTGAGATGGTGAGTTTGTGAATTTCTTCCTGATCGGTGCAGCATCGGATGAGTACTTCTTCATTGGGTTCCTCTGCCAGATTGGTGGTCAGGTACTTGACCAGGTACCATTGTTCCTCAGGGCAGGCTCCTTTCGTTCCTCCTTTTAGTTCCCTGTTTATCCAATCGATCATTGGATTGTGTTTTGCTAGCCAGCTCATTCCCAGGATCATGTCGGTTTTTCCGCTTTTGATTACTAGGTAATCCCTGGTTTCCCTTCTTCCTCCAATGGAAGTGGTGATGGTGGTTTTGTGGGTTATATCTCCTCCGGTATTGGATGTTCCATCCGCGTTGATGGCAATCCTTCGTATTTTTAGTTTTGTGAGGGGGAGTCGTAGTTTCCGAGTTATGGATTCATTAATGAAGCAGTTGGTTGCTCTGCTATCCACGAGGGCTTTTAGTTCAGTGGTTCCTGGAATTATTTGAATGGGGATTGTGATTGACTTTCATTCTATAGATTGTACATTCCAGGTCTTAGGAGAGTTACACACTGATTGAGCTCTCCTAGTTAAAAACCCTTGGCGCACTCTACTTGGACTTTTAGTTCTTTTGTGCTTATTTTAGCGACGGTCTCCTCCTCCTCTTCTCCTTGGTAGATTGGTTCCTTGTATACTTCTTTGAGGATTTTGATGACATCTTCTTTCTTTACATCCTTGTCTCCGAGAACTTTAATATAGTCGGCTATTGCCAATGACATGGGGGTAGCGGAGATCTCTTTGGTTTATTCCTTCTTTTGGAACTTATTGTGGGAAGATGTTCCTGGTCGCGGATGGTTCCTAGTGGAGCACCCTACTTTATGGCATATGAAGCAATGATTTTCCTTGATATGTTTAGCGCAATTGAATGGAGATAGTTTGATGACGTCTACATCCATAGCATTTGGGTCTCGCGCTTCCATTTTGAATCAATTCCCTTTCAGGTCTTGGACTCTTTCAATCTGCCTCATTTGCTTGTGAGTGGATTCGATCCACTCTTTAAGGGTTTCCGGCTCCTTGTTGCCGATTACTTTTTCCGCGATTAATGGATTTAGGCCCCTGACGAACCATTCCGTCAGGGCAGCATCATCTGTCATCTTTGCTTTTCCGGCGTAGAGCTGGAAGTCCTGCGTGTATTCCTGCAACCTTTTTGTTGTAGGGAAGGAGTCTTTATCCTTCTGTTTAAGAGCAGCTAACTTCCTCCTATGGTCCAAGTGGTCTTCCTTGGATGAAAATGCCATGAGAAACCTTTCTTTGAAGGCTTTTCAACCCTCAGTATCTGGGACCATTCCTGCTTCTTGCTGATTGTAGTATGCTTCTGAGAACGTCTTTCCTCTTCCTTTGCTCATCTTATTTAAGGCAGTATTGATTTTGTCTTGATTGTAGGTATAGATATCGTCGTTCATGGAGAAGTAGTTGGCCATGGTCATGATCCACCATGTGGCATCTTCCAATTCTCCGGAGAAATCTGTTGGTAATCCAGCTCGCTTTTCCGACATCCTGGTCCAATCCCTCTGTGGGGGTGGTGGAGGATCGATATCCAGTTCTAATTTGTGTTCAGTTGGGTGTGACGTAGCTGTATTAGGTGGGACAGGAGTTGGATTCCTGTCGGCTGCAACAGTTTCAGTGTTAAGAGCTGGAGGTGCGGGTAGGCTCTGAGAAGGGCGATGATAGGTTCTGGTTGAATGGGGTTGGGGGTTGAGATGATGGCTAGGAGTAGTAGAGCTTCCTCCGATTCGAAATCTTCGTGACGAATCGGGGATAGGGTGGTTTTGGTAGGAGTTGTTGACATTTTGTTGTTCTTCTCCCTCGGATGGGAGATCAGCAGCTGAGTAAATTCTGGCGGATCTTCCCTAGTGGGGTCTTTAGGCCCACTAGACTCTTCTTGGTAGAACAAGGAGTGAACAAGGTTCAACTAGATCTTTTGTGACACGATCTACGGGTATAGATCCAAGATACAAAGTTTCCCCTTAGTTCTAGCTGTCACTCAACAGTAGACAGGAGACTGATAGAAGTCCAGGATGGTTTGGGTAAGTCTTGCTGTGTTCTTCACTTAGGAATGGCAGTTTGAACCAAATACCACATAGATTAAACGTAGATCTAGTTAAGGAATTACTGTACATGGGCAGCACTATTTATAGGGGAGGGGAGAACTACTATGACTGTAAATAGAGATCACAGGAAAGGGGGGAAGGCTGTCCGTAGGGTGAAGGGTTACAAAAGATAAGCATAGGTGGAGGAGGAAGTAATCACACCAGTGTAAAGGATGCGATCTAAAAAGAAACTATAGTCCAGAGATAAGAAATAGAGTTCACACCGAAATAATGGTAGGGCGTGGATGTGATCACATCCATGCCTCGTCTGTAGGCCACTCAGGCGGGGGTGTAGTCTCCTCCAGCTGGACAGGTGGTGCTTGGACGTTCCACCATCCTGGGACTGCGTCTCCTAGGGGTTCCTTTCCCCAGGTGGCTCCCTCCGCTTCTCCGTTCCAGAATTGATGCCTTATGTCTAGGTTCCCTCCGTAGGCCGCAGTGGAAATGTTGGCATTGAGCCAAGGATGGTCCCCTTTGTGAGGAAAAGGAGTGGCTCTCCTAGGGTAGTCCACCTGATGCGTGACACAGCCAATAGAATAAAAGAGAAATGGAATTGTACCATAGAGGCTGTGCTGCTAGAGTCAGCCTGAGTCATGAGAAGTATGGCACTGCCATAGAATGGAAGAGAAGCATGCGGAAATTAAATAAGCATGTTTCTGAAATATAGAAGAAACGGAAATTAAAAGAGTGAGGAAAATATGTGTTCCTATCCCCTTATGGATAAGAAGTCTGAAGGAGAAGAGGGGAAGGCATGAGGTGGTCGGGTTTACCCGAATAATATAAAGGGAAGTTAGTTCCCACGAATGCGAAAAGTTTCCAAGTCCAAAAGATAAGATAATTTTAATATGAAAATGATCAGAAAAATAAGGAGAGAGAGATAGGGAAAATGAGGGCCGTAACAGAAACCCCTAGGAGATGTCATCCCAGGATGGTGGAACATCCAAGCACCACCGATCCACCTAGAGGAGACCAAATCCGCACCAGAATAGCCCACCGATCTTGCATGGATGTGATTGCATCCATGCCATACCGAAGTTCTGATATGAACCCTATTCCTTATCCACAGACTCTATTTTCTTTTCAATCACACCCTTACACTGGTGTGATCTCCCTTTCCTACACCTATGCTTATCTATGTACAACCCTTTGCCCTACAGACAGCCTTCCCCCTTCCTGTGGCCACCTCTTATGGCCATAGTAGTCTTCCCCTTCCCTATAAATAGTGCTGCCCATGTATAGATATCTCCTTAACTAGATCTACATGTAATCTATGTGGTATTTGTGTTACGGAATGATGGGTGTGCCCACCCACTCCTTTTCCTGACAAGTTGGACAGGCCTTACCTGTCATAGATGCAGGAGATGAACGATCCCCTCTGGGACGTTCCCCGGTTCACAAGGGAGAATCTCCTGGGGGGAGATGTCTATCAATACTGGAGGGAGGAAGACTACTATGCGGACTGGACCACATCCCCCAATGAGTGGGGAGTTGCTCCTATGCCTAGGAACAGCCCCAGAAGGGACAATACCAACAGGGGGTGGTATGACTGGACCAATTCCCTGGATGATGATTCCCCATTCTAGTATACAAGAGCTTCTAGACTCATTCATAAGCATGACACCCATTACCCACTCTCCACAGCAGCCGCATCATGCTTTGACCACTTCCTTTTCTGCCTGCCTTCCCTTCCTATACTTGTCACACATCAGGTGGACTACCCTAGGAGAGCCACCCCTTTTCCTCATGAAGGGGACCACCCTTGGCTCAACACCAACATTTCCACTGTGGCCTACGGAGGGAACTTAGATATGAGACATCAATTCTGGAACAGAGAAGCGGAGGGAGCCACCTGGGGAGAGGAACCCCTAGGAGACGCAGTCCCAGGATGGTGGAATGTCCAAGCACCACCTGTCCAACTGGAGGAGACTGCACCCCCGCCTGAGTGGCCTACAGACGAGGCATGGATGTGATCGCATCCACGCCTTACCACTATTCCAGTGCGAACTCTATTTCTTATCTCTGGACTATAGTTTCTTTTTGGATCGCATCCTTACACTGGTGCAATCACTTCCTCCTCCATTTATGCCTATCTCTTGTAACCCTTTGCCCTACGGACAGCCTTCCCCCTTTCCTGTGATCTCTATTTATGGTCATAGTAGTTCTTCCCTTCCCTATAAATAGCGCTGCCCATGTACAGTAATTCCTTAACTAGATCTACATTTAATCTACGTGGTATTTGGTTCAACTGCCATTCCTAAGTAAGGAATGCAGCAAGACTTACCCAAACCATCCTGGACTTCTATCAGTCTCCTGTCTACTGTTGAGTGACAGCTAGAATAAAGGGGAAACCTTTGTGTCTTGGATCTATACCCGTAGATCACGTCACAATACTTAGAACAGACATTCTTAGCATCATTCAAATAGGATAAACACTTATGTGTGAATTCTCTCACATTCCTGAGAGAATTCTCATGCACTGCCTTTCCCCTTTCTTCATGGCAGTGCATGTCAATAAGGTTATGGACGCTTACCCCTTCCCCATACTTCTTTTGTTGGGGATGATATTTCCAATTACCAGAATGGGAACACTTTCCCATTCCTCTCCCCATTAGGTATAAAAGCACCTATGTATTATTAGTTAGCCTTAGCTAAATTCTATGTGACCTTACATGGATAACAGCATACCTTGAAACAGTGGACAGTTTACTGTTTCTTGAGAGAGTCCAAGTGTGGATCACACTTAACTATCACCATCAGATCTTGACCTATATCTATGGGGCCCAGCTTGCTTTATTCTATATCGCTACTGCCACTGGGACTAGACTAGGAACATTCAACAACCTAGTCATGGAATGACTACACGTCTCATGTTCCATATCAAAAGAATTTAGCTCTCATCAAACCTCCCCTGTTTCATCAGAGGGAACCTTATTGCCAAGATTGTGCATCAACCTGGATCAGAAGACGAACCCCAGCCCCCCTCCCTGTCATGCATCAGGTGGACTACCCAAGGAGGGCAACCCTTTTTCCTCATGAGGGGGACCAACCATGGCTTAATGCCAACATTTCCACCACAGCCTATGAGGGGAATTTGAACATGAGGCATCAATTCTGGAACAGAGAAGCCGAGGGAGCGACCTGGGGAGAGGAACCACTAGGGGACGTCATCCCAGGATGGTGGAACATCCAGGCACCACTGCTGCACTTAGAGGAGACCACACCCGCACCCGAGTGGCCCACAGATCAGGTATGGATGTAGTTGCATCCACACCTTACCTAGAGATCGGTATGAATTCTATTCCTTATCATTGAACTATGATTTCTTTTCGATTGCACCCTTACACTGGTGCAATCATTATCCCTTCCACCTATGCTTATCTTCTGTAACCCTTCGCCCTATGGACAGCCCCCTTCCCCTTCCTGTGATCTCTCTTTACGGTCATAGTAGTTTCCCCTTCCCCTATAAATAGGCTGCCCATGTACAGTAATTCCTTAACTAGATCTATGTTTAATCTATGTGGTATTTGGTTCAATGGTTGCCCCTTAAGTGAAGGTCACCAATAAGACTTATCCAAACCATCCCGGACTTCTATCAGTCTCCTGTCTATTGTTGAGTGACAGCTTGAACTTGGACATATTTTTGTGCCTTGGATCTATACCTGTAGATCGCATTACACTCCCCAACCACACAGGCTATTTGAGGGGCCCCTATCCCATAGTCACTTCAAGTTCCCAGGAGCAGACCAGTTCCTGGAACTTCTCCTATCCTCCATCCAACTCCCTCCCTGAGTCTTCCTCAAGTTACTCGAGGAACACCCCCATCAGCACTATCTAGTGTTACAATTTCTTTCTTGTTACGTATAACCATTGTATTGACTCTAGCCTTTCGTTTCCTCTTGGATAACCCCACTTGGGATAAGTCCAATTCATCTTCAGGCTGAGTCATATTGTCTTATTCATGCTTATTCATCCATGTCTAGTAATCGGCCCGATTACTCAGTCATTTGTCAACCATCATGAGTCATTCTCTTATCTTCTGACTCATCGATTATTCTTTGATGTTCTATTGCATTCCATATGACTCATTCACGGACAGCCTTGTCTCCATTCAAGGCAGTATTCCCACACTGCCTCTCCTTCCTCTACACTATATAAGACTGTCTATATGCTGCCATGTACTCTAGTCTAGTTCTCCCTTACAATCACATCTCTTGTGCTTGTTCCCCTGTCAGACTCCTGAGTGTTCTCTTCCACTCAGTCTCCCTGACCCCAGTCTTCATCCTACTTTGAGTGGACGCTTCATCTCTTTACACTCTCTGAGTATTCACTAGACGATACTCTGAACCGAACCCTTGACCCTAAGGGCTACACTTGGACCTACCCAGTTCAAGCATAACATCTAGCCTCCCAACTGGGAACCCAAGCCACCACCCTGCTCCTATAGGCTTGGATCTTGGATTACTCGCTCAAACACTATCACAAGGAGATGAACCGACCCCAACAGCTGTTCTTCCAGCTCCCCATCCCACCCCTGCCTACCAGTGCCCTTTGTACTTCTCTGAAAGACCAATCCAGACCATTATCTCCCCATTGCAAAGAAGAGCCCAAGCAGTAGAGGAAGAAGCCCAGGACATTTTGTCAGGAAGGAAGACATTACAGATCGTGCAGCCGATCCAAGAAATGGAATAGGAACAGGAACGAGAAGAATTTTATTCATCAATGATGGACAAAATAAGTGAGATGAAAGCAGCACTTCCGGGGGACTTCTCTGGAAATAGCAAAGATGCCCTATGGTGGATAGGAGCCATGACAAACTACTTTGAATTAAATAAGAAGATCTACGATGCTGATGTGTCAAAGATAGTGATGACACTAAACAAAATGTCGAAGGGGAGAGGATGAGTTTTCGCAGAAGGAGAGTACCTTGCTGTGCCCATGAAAGACAATGCAGACCATACCTGGCCCAAGTTCATAGAACAATTCACCAGTTCATTTGTATCATCAGAAGACAAAGTGGACATGAGAAGGAAGATTGGAAATCTCAGACAGGACAGAGGTCCATCCACTTCGAAGACAACCCAGAAGTACATTCAAGATTTCCAACTCCTGGCTGCTAAAGCAGGAGTAACAGACGAGGGGGCCCTATGCGAGTGGTTTGTATGGGTCCTGAATCACAATATTGCTAGGGATATCATCTGTCTAAACAAACCAGCCACTATTAAGGAGTGGTACGCAGGAGCTTATAGGCAGGTATGCCAGCTCAAGCAGGTATGAGAGTTATCCAGAGGATGCTATACCCACCAAGGAGGTGGAGGGAAGTCGTCAGGAAGAGACTCTAATACCATGGACATAGATGCCATCAAACTTATGCCTGTTACACTGGACAAGCATGACACCTAGTCTGATCCTTTATCACAGTGTGCACTCGATAGTAGCACGAAGACTAGTAGAAGTCCGAAGGTAATCGCTGCAGTGACTCTTTCACACTGAGGAAACTAGACACCACACTTGTGATTGCGTAGATCTAGCTGAGGCTACAAGTACAGACAGCTACCGTATTTATAGTGATCTTCCAAGGTATAGATCCCTATTATGGAAAGGAAGAGGCACTGCAGATCGAGATCCACTAGTGCTACACCTCACATGAGGCAAGGAATGAGGTAGTCCGAAGATAAGGTAAATGAAAAGGAGCTGGTGATGCCCGACATACTGGGATAGAGGAATGGAAGGTAGGGCAATGAGGCCTCCATGAGGAGAGCCGAAATACTGGTACATCAATGGAGAGGTCATTGACAGAAGATCTGAAGTAGATCAACAACCTAAAGTGTCCCCAATACTGAGGTGGAAATAGGAACTCAGCTTTTGGGTATCAAAAGGGAAAAGAGGGGTCTGATCAAATGACTTTCAACCCATAACTCCATCACCACTCATCTGCTATCGGCCACTCTGGTTCATCCTCAGGAGGAGGATCCAACACATCCACATCATATCCATTCCCCATCCAAAGCCAGCAAGTTGTACAAAAACAGTCCTTTCTGTGACCGAGACAATCCCTGTCAGGGATCGTAACATTACCTCTGTCGTATGGCTGAAACCCCGATTCATGCAATAGATCCATCCTCGTTCTCCAACCCAGGGGAACGGGGTCTTTCTGGGCAACAGTGAGGACTGTGTCCTGGGGCAAAATTGTGACAGTAGGGGCAAGAGTAGTTTCGACAGGCAGTGATGGTGTGGTCTGTTCCCTTGCATCGTCTGCAGTGAAGTGCTGGATAAGAGCCTGCAGATGCCAGGTGTTGAGCTGGGATAGGGGGGCTGGTGATTCTATCTTGGAGGGGAGGTGGTACAGGGAGAGTTCCTTGTCCTTCATCAGATGACTCATTAGATGAGCCGGTAAGAGATGTTCTGGGACGAGGATTCTTTCTGCTTGGGCCGTGGTGTGGGAGAGGGGGGATCCGGTTAGCCAAGATAATTGCATCAGTGAAATTTCCAGCACTAGCTCGGATGATACTTCTATAATATCTTCCTGAGTGATATCCTCTGAGTCGAATAAACTGAGGTTGTTCCTGGAACACTTGTTCAATGAAGTTGAGTAAGGGGATGGCGGGGAGGGACCCGATTGTCCTGTCGAAGTTGAGGTGGTGGAGGGTGTCCAGTACATGCTCAATGGATTCTTCAAGGGCATTTGTAGCATTATTGGGAAAGTCGGGAGATGTGGCTGCCACATTTCGGACCACAGTGAGACTTCTGTAGGAGAAGATGGTCGTGAGGAGGGGGGAAGGGAACTGTAGATCATCGTGGTTGAGGAGATGTTCGAGAGTGGTGGGGGTGTCAAGGAAAAGGGCGTAGAGTCATCGTCATTCAGAAACTGGTAAAGTGTCTAGAATATAAATGTCTGAAACAGAAGAAAGGTAAACGTTCATATTAACGGGAAAAATGGTGGGGATGACGGAGTTATAGAGATAAGGTTGGCTAGTGCAAAGCGGATCAATGTGGGTTTGGTTAGAATATGCCACCATGAGAGATCACCAGGGAGAAGTGTGATAAGGGCAGTAAGGGGTGTCACAATAGAAAGAGTGTTCTTCGATGTGTATCTAATCGAAGTGTACTCGTCATCCGGGTGATACGGAACGCAGGACGTGGAGTCCGAGGCGCTTGGCGACTAAGTGGTCCACGTAGCCTAGGCGGGGGCTTCGGCGGATGAAGCCTGCGAGAATATTGGCTCTTGCGCGAGTCCCGAAGTGATAGATAAGATAACGATGATTGAGGCAGTGCCTCAGTAGAACTCTCTCGATGAATGAAGAACCCTCTTCACTCAAAGGTGCAGCCGACTCCACGTTGGATTGCGTAGAATCTAACTAGCGAAACTCTAAGTTACATGGGCACTATTTATACGTAAGGGGAATAAGATGGGAACTTATTCCCTGCGGGGGTTTCGGAATACTACCTGCTATAAGAGAAGCAGGGAATGGAAGAGCGTCCGCAATTAGGTAGATGAGATCGAAACGTAAGTACCGTAATTGACAGCATGCACTGCCTATAGATAAAAGGGAAGGGCAGTGCATGGGAATCTTCCCACAAGTGTGGGAATAACTCCTAAAGGATCGGAAAGGGATATATGAGATCTCACGGGAATAAGGGACGTAATACCTAATCGGGCGGATGCTGTGTGGAGCGGGGGAATGGGGATTAGGTAACTGGCGGTAGCTGTGGAGTAGATCGAATATATCCTAAAAGATCAAAGAAGATAAATAAAGGAAGAAAAGTGACTCATTCGGAATTAAACGGGAAAGCATTCTCGCGCCGTCGTACGTAATCGTACAACTCCTGAGCATCCCAAGTGAACCAGTCCTTGTTCCCGGGGGGAACATTTTCCTGGTTGTCCGGTAAGGGCGGTGAAGCTGACCAAACCTCTAGTGACTCTCCCCAAGCGAGCGAGCTTGTGAAGTCGTCCTGCAGATCTACGAAATGTCCAGAAGATGAGGAAAAAGACGGCGCGTCCAGCACCTCAGGATAAGGGGTGGGGGGTCGCCTCCACCGTTCCGTAACACCGGGGATAAAGATAGAGATATGGGAAAATTTTCGAACAAGTCTGGGATTTTTCTGGGGTTTCAAAGAGAAGCAGTAGAATGGGGTGTATACGGAGGATTGTTTGGAATGCATGTTAGAGAGCATGTTGGTTTTTATAGGCTTTTAATATTTCGTCTGTGTTAGTGAAGTTGTTTTCTTTTTCCCAAGTATCCTCTGAAGAGGGATATCCTTTCCAGTGGACTAGGTATTGTTGCCAGGCAGGAGGTCCTCTATGGTTCACAATCTGATCGATCTCATACTCTTCTTCATTATCTATCTCCATTGGGGGTGGTTTGGTAAACGGAATTCCATACTCTTCCATCTGGGTAAATGGGGAAAGAAGGGAAGCATGAAACATGTCATGAATCTTCCAGGTTAGTGGTAGCTTCAGTTGATATGTAAGAGGGGAAAGAACTTTGATGATTTCGAAGGGTCCTTCTCTTCTGGGAGCAAGCTTTTGGGAGGTATATGGTATTTTTAGGTTTTTGTTTGATAACCAAACTTTATCTCCTATTTTCCATGGTTTAAAGTTTGATTGGGTTTTCTTCATCATATTTTGTTGAGATAAGATAAGGGTGGCCTTGGCTTCTTCTCGGGCATTTTCTATCATTTTCAGATGGTTTTCTGCAGCAGGGATAAAGGTTTTTCCTAGGGGGGGGTAGGAACGTGGTTCATATCCCATTATTGTATAGAATGGGGATTGTTTGGTTGCTGAATGGGTAGTAGCATTGTGGTGGAATTCTGCGATGGGGAGGAACTCTGTCCATTTGTGGGGTAGGTTGGAACAGTAGATGCAAAGATAGTTTTCTAATTCTTGATTTACTTGTTCGGTTTCCCCATCGGTTTGTGGATGGTAGGGGGTGGAGAGTGCTATATTGTATTCGAGTAATCATGCCAGTTCTCTTGCGAAGGCAGAGGCAAATTGTGGTCCTCTATCAGAGATTACTTTGTCATGTAAGCCGAATCATTTGAATACATGTTGTAGGAAAAGGGACACTATTCCTTCTGCTGACACAGTTTTGTTGGTCGGGATGAAAATTACCCCCCGAGTAAGCCCATGGTCAACCACGACCAAAACGCTATCAGATCCATTGCTTAGGGGTAAGTCTGTTATAAGGTCCATAGAGATATGCTGGAAGGGGTGGGTGGCAATGGTGGGAATAGGGGTGAGGTGAGGAGCGATTGGGTAGGTGAGCACTTTGTTTGATTGGCAGGTAGGGCATCCCACGATGTATCGGTGTACAAAGGCTGACAAGCCTGGCCACCAGTAGTCCTTAGAGAGGGTCTGGATGGTCTTATATTGACCGCTGTGGCCGCCAGTTGTAGAGTTATGGAGGGAATGTATGAGGGGGTGACGAGAAGATTCGGGGATGTACAGGTGATGTTGGTAGTATAATTTTCCATTGGTGAATGACCAGTCTTTCGGGGAGGAGCGAGGAAGAGGGGCAGTGACACCATCCTCAAGATGTTGGAGGGCTTTTAGAACTAGGGGGTCGGCTGCAGAGGAGTGTGTAATCTTTTCCTGAAGGGCGAGGTCTATTCCCCGTACAAAGAGGTTATCAGGTAGAAGGAGGAGTTCATTATTATTGGTGGTGGTGGAGGGGAGGTCTTTCCATGATAAGGCGTCGGCCAGGGTTAATTCCTTTCCCGGTACATGGAGGAAGGTGAGGTCATAGTCCTAGAGAAATAGTTGCCATCTGGCATGTCGTCGAGTTAACTTCCGAGGTTCCTTGAAATATAGTAGGTTTTTATGATCTGTCATGATGGTTACTTGATTTTCTGTTCCTCGTAGGTAGTGGCGCCAATCTTCCAAGGCGTGAATAATGCCTAGGAGTTCCTTGTCGTAAATGTCATAGTTTCATTCTGCTGGAGAGAGGGTAGAAGATCTATAGGCGCAGGGGTGAAGGTCACCGTTTCCATCTTTTTGCATGAGGATGCCCCCAGTTGCTCCAAGGGAGGCATCGGTCATAACATAGAATGGTTTCTTCAGGTCTGGGATGGAAAGTACTGGTTGACTAAGGAAGTGTTTCTTTAGAGTAAGGAAGGTGTTGTTTTCCTTCTGAGTCCACTGCCATTGCTGATTTTTTGTGGTGAGATTTACAAGAGGTTTGCAGATGTTGGAGAATCCTGGGATGAACTTGCAGTAAAAGTTGCAAAACCTGAGGAAAGATCGGGTTTCTTTGACTGTTGTTGGGGGAAGCCATCCTTCTATTGCCTTGAGTTTAGTGGGATCCATAGATAACTCATCTTCGGAAAGGATCATCCCTAGATAATCCACCTTTACTGCATCAAACATGCACTTCTCCAGTTTTAGGTATAATTCGTGTTCCATCATTCTTTGTAGGACTTTTTGGGTTCTTTCATCTTGTAATTCCTAGGAAGGGGAATGGACTAATAGATCGTCCATATAGATGATTAACCATCCTTCTGCTATATAATCCGCAAAGATGTCATCAATTAAGGCTTGGAAGGTAGCGGGGGAGTTAT
>JBBPJU010000847.1:0-16566 GCA_038088875.1 Austroboletus festivus
GTACATCCTGAGGAGGAGGATCCAGCACGTCCACATCGTATCCGTTCCCCATCCAAAGCCAGCAAGTTATACAGAAACAGTCTTTCCTGTGACCGAGACAATCTCTGTCAGAGATTGTAACATTACCTCTGTTGTATGGCTGAAACCCCGATTCACACCATAGATCTGTCCTCATTCTCCAACCCGGGGGAGCGGGGTCATTCTGGGCAACAGTGAGGACCATGTCCTGGGGCAGAATTGTGACAATAGGGGCAGGTGTAGTTTTGGCAGGCAGTGATGTTGTGGTCAGTTCCTTTGCATCGTCTGCAGTGAAGTGTTGGATAAGGGACTGCAGGTGCCAGGTGTCGAGCTGGGACAGGGGGACTGGTGATTCTATCTTGGAGGGGGGGTGGTACGGGGAGAGTTCCTTGTCCTTCATCAGACGACTCGTTAGATAAGCCAGTAAGAGATGTTCTGGAACGAGGATTCTTTCCGCTTGGGCCGTGGCACGGGAGAGGGAGGATCCAGTTAGGCGAGATAATCGCATCAGCGAAATTCCCAGCACTAGCTCTGATGATACTTCTATAATATCTTCCTGAGCGATATCCTCTGAGTCGAATAAATTGGGGTTGTTCCTGGAACACCTGTTCGACAAAATTGAGCAAGGGGACAGTGGGGAGTGAGCCAATTGTTCTGTCAAAGTTAAGGTGGTGGAGGGTGTCCAGTACGTGCTCAATGGATTCCTCAAGGGCATTGGTAGTGTTGTTGGGAAAGTCGGGTGATGTGGCTGCCACATTTCTGACCATGGCAAGGCTTCTATAGGAGAAGATGGTCGTGAGGAGGGGGGAAGGGAACTGTAGATCATTGTGATTGAGGAGGTGCTCGAGAGTGGTGGGGGTATCAAGGAAGAGGGCGTAGAGTCGTCGTCGTTCAGAAACTGGTAGAGTATCTAGAATATAAATGTTACGGAACGATGGGTGAGGCCTCCAACTCCCTATCCTGATGAGTTGGACACGCCGTCTTTTTCTTTTTCTTCTACGGAGCAACCAATGGACTTAGAGGACGATTTCACAAGTGGGCTAGCATGGGGAGAATCACTGGAGATATGGAATGCGTCTCCTCCTTTACCGGAGAACCAAGAGAACGTTCCACCAGGAAACCCCGAGTGGTTCGCATGGGATGCCGAGGAGCTCGCGGAGTTCCTCTCGCGAGCTGAACGTCCCTTCCCTTTCCTATGAGGAAGCTCTCTTCCTGTTCTCCTTTCTTTCTCCTTCTTTTCCTTACCTAGAGTTCGCCCCGATGGGCCTTCACCTTTCTCGACTAGGATACACACGTTCACTCTCTGTTACAGCAAGTCACCGCCTCACCCATACCTTCTCCACACAGCATCCTGAGGCCGTGTTACCCCTTCCCCCTTCCGCAGAGCTAATGTATCCATCTTAGAGATTAGGTTTGAACCTTCCCCTCAATTAGGAGGAGGTTCCCTGCACTGCCCTTCCCCTTTTATCCATAGGCAGTGAGGGATATATTAAAGGTTATTTCTACTTAGGACACTTTCCATTCTCCAAATCCTAACGGGCTAGGATCTATTCCACATTCGGACTTCTAATCCGGATGGGAATACTTTCTCATCTCCATCAGTTACGTATATAAGCACCCCTGTATTGTAGCAAGCTCTCTAGCTAAATTCTACACAACTTTACGTGAAGGTTTACACTGCACCTTGTAAAGGTGGATCATTCCTCTTTACTCAAGAGAGTTCTATTCAGGCAGACCCTGAACTACTGTCTAATCTTATACCACGAGGCCACTGCCGCCCACCTATCCGTCCTCGCTGTGTGCCTAAGGTACGGATCACAGATAGGAGACTTCAATCAGCTAATCGCCGAGCATCTCGGACTTCGCGTCTCGCATTCCGCAACAATAAATGTCTGAAACGGAAGAAAGATACACGTTCATATTGACGGGAAAGATGGTGGGGATAACGGAATTGTAGAGATAAGGTCGGCTAGCACAGAGTGGATCAATGTGGGTTTGGTTAGAATACGCCACCGTGAGAGATCACCAGGGAGAAGTGTGATAGGGGCAGTAAGGGATATCACAATAGAAAGAGTGTTCTTCGATGTGTATCCGATCGAAGTGTATGCATCGTCCCAGGACAAAGATAGAGATATGGGAAAATTTTCGAATAAGTCTGGGATTTTTCTGGGGTTTCAAAGAGAAGCGGTAGAATGGGGTGTATATGGAGGGTTGTTTGGAATGCATGTTAGAGGGCGTGTTGGTTTTTATAGGTTTTTAATATTTCGTCCGTGTTAGTGAAGTTGTTTTCTTTTTCCCAAGTATCTTCCGAAGAGGGATATCCTTTCCAGTGGACTAGGTATTGTCGCTGGGCAGGAGGTCCTCTATGGTTCACGATCTGATCGATCTCATACTCTTCTTCGTTATCTATCTCCATTGGAGGTGGTTTGGTAAATGGAGTTCTGTACTCTTCCGTCTGGGTAAATGGGGAAAGAAGGGAAGCATGAAACACGTCATGAATCTTCCAGGTTAGTGGTAGCTTCAGTTGATATGTAAGAGGGGAAAGAACTTTAATGATCTTGAAGGGTCCTTCTCTTCTTAGAGCAAGCTTTCGGGAGGTATATGGTATTTTTAGGTTTTTGTTTGATAACCAAACTTTCTCTCCTATTTTCCATGGTTTAAAGTTTGATCGGGTTTTCTTCATCATATTTTGTTGAGATAGGATAAGGGTGGCCTTGGCTTCTTCTTGGGCGTTTTCTATCATTTTCAGATGGTTTTCTGCAGCAGGGATAAAGGTTTTTCCTAGGGGAGGGTAGGAACGCGGTTCATATCCCATTATTATATAGAATGGGGATTGTTTGGTTGCTGAGTGGGTAGTAGCGTTGTGGTGGAATTCTGCGATGGGGAGGAACTCTGTCCATTTGTGGAGTAGGTTGGAGCAGTAGATACGTAGATAGTTTTCTAGTTCTTGGTTTACATGTTCAGTTTCCCCGTCGGTTTGTGGATGATAGGCGGTGGAAAGTGCTACATCGTATTCGAGTAATCGTGCCAGTTCTCTTGCGAAGGCAGAGGCAAATTTTGGTCCTCTATCAGAGATTACTTTGTCATGTAAGCCAAATTGTTTGAATATGTGTTGTAGGAAGAGGGATGCTATTCCTTCTGCTGACACAGTTTTATTAGTCGGGATGAAAATTACCCCCCAAGTAAGCCCATGGTCGACCACGACCAAAATGCTATCAGATCCATTGCTTAGGGGTAAGTCCGTAATAAGGTCCATGGAGATATGCTGGAAGGGGTGGGTGGCGGTGGTTGGAATAGGGGTGAGGGGAGGAGCGATCGGGTGGGTGAGCACTTTGTTTGACTGGCAGGTAGGGCATCCGGCAATGTATCGGCATACGAAGGCCGTCAAGCCTGGCTACCAATAGTCCTTAGAGAGGGTCTGGATAGTCTTATATTGACCACTGTGGCTGCCAATTATTGAGTTATGGAGGGAATGTACTAGAGGGTGGCGGGAGGATTCGGGGATGTACAAGCAGTGTTGGTAATATAGTTTTCTGTTGGTGAATGACCAATCCTTTGGGGAGGAGTGAGGAAGGGGGGTGATGATTCTGTCTTTGAGATGTTGAAGAGCTTTTAGAACTAGGGGGTCAGTTGCAGAGGAATGTGTGATCTTTTCTTGGAGGGCGAGGTCTATTCCTCGTGCGAAGAGGTCATTAGATAGTAGGAGGAGTTCTTCATTATCGGTGGTGGTAGAGGGGAGATCTTTCCTTGACAAGGTGTTGGCTGGGGTTAAATCTTTTCCTGGTACATAGAGGAAAGTGAGGTCATAGTCTTGGAGAAACAGTTCCCATCTGGTGTGTCGTCTGGTCAACTTCCTGGGTTCTTTAAAATACAGCAGGTTTTTGTGATCGGTCATGATAGTTACTTGATTTTCTGTTCCTTGTAGGTAGTGGTGCCAATCTTCTAAGGCGTGAATAACGCCTAGGAGTTCCTTATCGTAAATGTCATAGTTTCATTCTGCTGGAGAAAGGGTAGAAGATCTATAGGTGCAGGGGTGAAGGTTGCTGTTTCCATCTTTTTGCATAAGGACGCCCCCAGTTGCTCCAAGGAAGGCATCGGTCATAACATAAAATGGTTTCTTCGGGTTTGGGATGGCAAGTACTGGTTGACTAAGGAAATGTTTCTTTAGAGTAAGGAAGGCATCGTTTTCCTTCTGAGTCCATTGCCATTGTTGATTTTTTGTAGTGAGATTTACAAGGGGTTTGCAAATGTCGGAGAATCCAGGGATGAACTTGTGGTAGAAGTTGCAAAACCCGAGAAAAGATCGGGTTTCTTTGACCGTTGTTGGGGGAAGCCATCCTTCTATTGTCTTGAGTTTAGTGGGATCCATAGATAATTCGTCTTCAGAGAGGATCATCCCTAGATAATCCACCTTTGTTGCATCAAACGTGCACTTCTCCAGTTTTAGATATAGTTTGTGTTCCATCATTCTTTGTAGAACTTTTTGGGTTCTTTCATCTTGTAATTCCTGGGAAGGGGAATGGACTAATAGATCATCCATATAGATGATTAACCATCCTTCAGCTATGTAGTCCGCAAAGATATCATCCATTAAAGCTTGGAAGGTAGCGGGGGAGTTGCATAACCAAAAGAACATTACTGTGGGTTCAAATAGTCCAAAAGGGGTGATGAAGGCAGCTTTCCATCAATCCTCCAGTCTGATAAAGATGTTATTGTATCCCCATTGTACGTTTATTTTGGTGAATATCTTGGATCCTTTTACTTTGTCGACTAGATCCGAGATTAACGGTAAGGGGTAAGCATTTTTTACAGTGTGGGAGTTCAGATATCTGTAGTCCTGGCATGGTCTTAACTTCCCATCCTTCTTGTCTATGAAGAAAAATGGAGATGCTTGCGGGGATTTCGAAGGTTTGATTTTTCCTGCTGCTAGTTGTTCATCCAAGAATTTTCGACATGCTTCGCTTTCAGTTGGGTTAAGGGGATAGTTTTTAGCTCGTTTCGGAGTAAAAGAGTCGTCCAGATCTATTCTGTGATCATATGGGCATGAAGGCGGTACAGAATGGGTGGCTTCTTCAGAGAAAACCTTTTTATACTTTTCGAATTTTTGTGACAGTTTTACTTCTTTCTTTTCTTCGTTGATGGCTAATTCTGTAGATATGGTGCTTTTCCTGATTTCTTCGAAGTCTTCATCATCTCCACAGTGTTGAATTACTACTTCTTCTGTTGGGTGGTTCAGGTTGCAAGACAGGTATTTGACTAGGTATCGTTGTGGTTCAGTATTTTCTTGTTTTACAGGAGTTCTGTCGGGGATAGATAGTTCTCCTGTCATCCAATTAATATTGGGATTATTCTTTTTCAACCAAGTCATTCCCAAAATTAGATCTGTTTTTCCGCATCCTATGATTATGAATGTTCTTTTTTCCTTCCTTCCAGATATTTCCAGTTCCACAGTGGTTTTGTATCATATTTCTCCTCCAGCATTCTTGATTCCATCTGCATTAATAGCATTTCTTGGTTGTCATAATCTTTTGAGGGATAGATTATGTCTTTTTGTGAATGATTGGTCCATAAAGCAGTTGGTGGCTCCGCAGTCTACCAGGGCCTTCATTTTTATCGTGGTTCTTCTGTCTAGGTTATGTACAAGAATTGGGATTTGGATTGCATCAGGATCTTTTGATACTAGTACAGACGGAAGTCTAGGGAGTCATGACACGATTTCACACCCCCTTTTTAAAAACCCTTTACTTTGGCAATGTGAGCAATCATTTCTGGGAAGAAGGTGGATTGGACTTCCACCTTTGCTACAGTTTCCTCTACTTCTTTTTTTTCTTCCTCCATAGGCATATAGTCTTCATCATATACCTGCTTTAATACCCGTAGGAGATCTTCTTGATTAACCTTCTTTTCTGCCGTTAGTTTCTTTACATATTCGTCGGCTACTCCCACCAGTTCTTCTTTTACTTCTCGGACTTTTTCCTGGGGTTTTCCTTGATTTCCTCGGGTATTTCCTTGTCCCTGAGGGTGATCCCTTGGGTGTTTCCTAGTAGAGCAACCAACTTTGTGGCATATGAAGCATCTGTTTTCCCTGATATGCTTTGCTTTTTCAACTGGGGAGAGCCTGATGACATCTATGTCCATAGCATTGGGATCTTTAGTTCTTCCTCCTCCGTTTCCAGAGTAGGAGAGACAATTTCCTTGTAGGTCTCTTTCCCTTTCTATCTGTCTCATTCATTGGTAGGATTTGTCAATCAATTCTTTGAGGGTGTCTGGTTCTTTGACAAGGACGATGGGGGAGGAGATGTCAAAGTTGAGTCCTTTGACAAACCATTTGCATAGCGTGCCTTCACTTTTCTCCTTGGAGTTAGCGGCTTCTAGTTGGAAATCTTGGATGTATTCTTGGAGATTGGTCATGGTGGACGGTCCCCATTTCATATGCATCTGGGTAAGCTTTCTTCGGCTATCCTTATAGGATTCTTCTGATATGAAAGAGTTCGCAAATTCGTTTGCGAAGTCTGCCCATTTCTTCTTCTTCTTTTCTTCATCAGAGGCATCATCTTGTGAAGTATACCATCCTTCTGTGAATATCCTTCCTCTCCCTTTACTCATTTTATTTAGGGCAGTTAAGATTTTCTTATTTTCTTGTCATAGAGGTCCTCGTTCATGAGGAAGTAAGCAGTCATGGACAATATCCACCACTTAGCGTCTTCTGCTTTTCCGGAGAAGTCTGCGGGACATCCGGCTTTCAATTCTCTGGTGGTCATCTTTGTTCCGAGGGTAGGTTCCTGTTCTTCTTCTTCATCAAGGTCTACCTGAATCAGTTCTGATTTTGGGGTGGGTGGTCTGCACTGGTGAGACTCTGGCTCCCTTCTCGAAGTATTCGGAGATACAAGTGGTAGTTCAACAGATATAGGAGATGGACTCCTTCTGGGCTGGATAGTCTCTGTAGTAGGAGTCGGAGACTGGGGTTCTGTCATAGGAGTTCATTGATGCGGGCGGTATTGACTGGAGAGGGATGGATGAGATATCCCAGCAATTCTGCTTCTTCCCAGGATTCGAATAGAGTGAAGAGGAACTGGGGTGTTTCGGATGGCCTCAGTTTGTCTATCAATGTGGCCGGAGTCCGAGTCGGAATCTGCTGGGGCTTTGTACTTTGATGAAATCTTGCCTGTTGGTGGGTACCCTTCTTGGTGATACAAGGGGCAATTGTTCAGCTAGATCTAATGTTACGCTGGACAAGTGTGACACCTAGTCTGATCCTTTATCGCAGCGTGCACTTGATAGTAGCACGAAGACTAGTAGAAATCCAAAGGTAATTGCTGCAGTGACTCTTTCATACTGAGGAAACTAGACACCACACATGTGATTGCATAGATCTAGCTGAGGCTACAAGTACAGATGGCTACCGTATTTATAGTGATCCCCTAAGGTATAGATCCCTATTATGGAAAGGAAGAGGTGCTGCAGATTGAGATCCACAAATGCTACACCTCACATGAGGCAAGGAATGAGGTAGTCTGAAGATAAGGTAAATGAAAAGGGGCTGGTGATGCCCGACATACTGGGATAGGGGAATGGAAGATAGAGCAATGAGGCCTCCATGAGGAGAGCCAAACTATTGGTACATCAACGGAGAGGTCGTTGACAGAAGATCTGAAGTAGATCAACGACCTAAAGTGTCTCCAATACTGAGGCGGAAATAGGAACTCAGCTTTTGGGTATCAAAAGGGAAAAGAGAGTCTGATCGAGCGACTTTCAACCCATAACTCCTTCACCACTCATCTGCCACTGGCCATTCTGGTTCATCCTCAGGAGGAGGATCCAGCACGTCCACATTGTATCCGTTCCCCATCCAAAGCCAGCAAGTTATACAGAAACAGTCTTTTCTGTGACCGAGACAATCTCTGTCAGAGATCATAACATTATACTTAGGACAGTCATTTACCCGTACTTATACTTATGTGTGAACTCTCTCACATACATGGGAGATTTCTCATGCACTGCCCTTCATTTCCAATCCACAGGCAGTATATGTCACCCCTTTTCTTCTTTTGGATGCTTTCTCCTTTCCCAACTCTGTTGTGTTGGGGCAGTCTCCCATATTACTGGGAAGGGAATACATTCCCACCCTATCCCCAGAAAGGTATATAAGCACCCATGTATTATTAGTTAGTCTCAGCTAAATTCTACATGATCTTATGTGGATAACAGCATACCTTGGAAAGGTGGACGGTTTACCTTTTCTCAAGAGAGTCCAAGTCAGGATTGCTTTGAACCTTCATCACTTAATCCTAATGTTCATCTACACTGGGAGGCTATCTATATTCTATCTCACTACTGCTACCGGGACTAGACTAGGAACATTCAATAACCTAGTCGAATGAAGACTCCACATCTCACATTCTGTATCACCTCCAGTTGCGAAATTAAAAAAAAACTGCTATTTTTTCCAGCTCCAGGATTGTCATGTAAGCCCATTTCCCTTCCATCTGCCCTCATTCAGACTTGATAAAGCATCGTAACAGTGGGACAAGGTCGCAAAGTCATCCCCGGAATGTAATGGAGTGATACTGACTGTCATGCATCATGTGGAGTACCCATGGAGGGCCACTCCATTCCCTTATGAAGGAGATCACCTATGGCTCAATGCCAACATTTCCACTGCCGCCTATGGAGGGAACCTCGATATAAGGCATCAGTTCTGGAATGGAGAAGCAGAGGGAGCCACCTGGAGAGAGGAACCACTGGGAGATGCCGTCCCAGGATGGTAGAACATCCAGGCTCCTCTGATCCACCTGGAGGAGACTACACCCATGCCAGAGTGGCCCACTGATCCTGCATGGATGTGATCACATCCATGCCCTTCCAATATCTTGGTATGAACTTTATTCCTTATCTTTGTACTTTAGTTTCTCTTCGATCGCACCCTTACACTGGTGCAATCCCATTCCTCTTCACCTATGCTTATCTCTTGAAACCCTTCACCCTATGGACAGCCTCTTCCTTTTCTGTGATCTCTACTTATGGTCATAGTAGTTCCCCCTCTTCCCCTATAAATATGGCTGCCTATGTATAGTATTTCCTTAACTAGATCTACATTTAATCTACATGGTATTTGGTTCAATGGTCGCCCCTTGAGTGAAGGTCACCGATCAGACTTATCCAAACCATCCCAGACTTCTATCAGTCTACTGTCTACTGTTGAGTGACAGCTTGAACTTGGAAATATCTTTGTGTCTAAGATCTATACCTGTAGATTGCATCACACTGACTGCTTGATCATGAGCAGATCATTGTGTATGTATGTCCATCAATCCATGCTGTTTAGCACATTGCTGGTGATCTATCATGCTGACTGATGATAGGACAATCATGGGTGAGCTTCAGGCTTGATGATGCAGTGAGAACTACTGTGAGTTTATGTAGAAAACTCAACTTGGGTGCTAATAATGGTGTCAGAATGTGCTAGGCTGGGGGCTAGCAAGAATGTCTCAGCTGAAGTCTAGTGAGACTGATATTCAACTGTACCTAGCAAGAATGTCTACAAGGACATTAGTGTTATGATTTCTTTCTCTCTTTGTTCTTTGACATGTACTTGACTCTAGCCTTTTGTTTCCACCTGGATAATCCTAATAGGATAAGTTCAATTCATCTTCAGGCTGAGTAATTCTGCTTATTATTGCTTATTCGACCTTGCATGAGTAATCAGCCTGATTACTCATTTGATATCTGTCATCATGAGTCATTCTCTTATCTTCTGACTCATTGATTATTCTTTGATGTTCTATCAGATTCTATATGACTCATCTATGGACAGCCTCGTTTCCATTCAAGGCAGTATCTCACAACCCTGCCTCTCATTCCCAATCACTATATAAACTCAATTGTTCACTGCCATATACCTTAGTCTAGTTCTCCCTTACAATCACATCTCTTGTGCTTGTCCCCTTGTCAGACTCCTGAGTGTTCTCTTCCACTCAGTCTCCCTGACCCTAGTCTTCATCCTACTCTGAGTGGACACTTATCTTCCTGATCTCTTCGAGTGTTCACTAGACAACACTCATCAATTGACTACTTGCCTTTGCAACTAAGGGCTACACTTGGACCTACCTGGTTCAAGTGTAACTGATACAAAACACAAGATGTGAAGTCCAAGTGTCTGGGCGATCAGCTGATCAAAGGCTCCTAAGTTGGGACCAAACCTAAGGCACACTGCTAGTACCGATTTCTGTGTGGCGACAGCCTCGTGGAAGATGATGAGGCAATAGTTCAGGGTCTGCCTGATAAGGACTCTCTCGAGGAGAGGTAAACCATCCACCTTTCCAAGGTGCAGCATAAACTTCACATAAAGATGTGTAGAATTTAGCTAGAGAGCTAACTATGATTACAAGGGCACTTATATACTAAATGGGGTAGATATGGGAATATACTTCTATTAAGGAAGATCTTCTGAATAGAAGTAAGGTTCACTCCCATTTGGGAATGAAGAATGAAGAGCGTCCAGTAGATATTAGACTTCAAGGAACATGCACTGCCTATGGATAAAAAGGGAAGGGCAGTGTGCAGGAACTCCCCCTAATTGAGAAGAAGCTCCAAACCTATTCTCTAAAGCAGATATATGAGTCTGGCGGAGGAAGGAAGGAGTAATACCATATCCAGCTGCTATGTGGAGAAGGTTTGAGTGATATGGTAACTTGTGATAGCAGAGAGTGTGCTAATATATCCTAACCAAGAAAGGTGAGTTCCATTCGGGGACGGAAGTAGAAATGGGAGAAAGATAAGAGATAGAAAAAGGAAATCAAAGAAAAGGGAATGGTCTCTCTGGGTGGAGCAGGAACTCCGCTAACTCCTCTGTGTCCCAGGTGAACCACTGGGGATTCTCTGGCGGAACATTCTCCTGATTGTCGGGGAGAGGAGGGGACATACTCCAGATGTCTAAGGAGTCCCCCCAAGCGAGTCCACTGGAAAAGTCAGCCATTAGGTCCATGGGCTGCTCGACAGACAAAGAAAAAGACAGGGTGTCCAACTCCTCCAGGTACGGAGTAGGAGGCCTCACCCATCGTTCTGTAACATTACCCTCTCTGTCTGGGTAGACAGGATGATTCCACTCATCTACTAACTCCTCAAACCCGGTTAGCATATCTGATCAGGAGACAGTTGGCTGAGGCATGACTAGGAGACACCTTATGGCAGTTGGGGCAGGAGTAGAAGGGGCACCTCCAGTAAAGGAGATGCTGGCCTCTGCATTCAGGGCAAGATTGTGGGAGGGAGGGAGTGGTGAGGGAAGGGCATCGGAAAGGGGGGTGACCGGGTCCTCAATGGGAGCAGATGGTGAAAATGACATGGGGACAGTCCCAGGTGGTGGGGTGGGCGTAGTTGCAACATGTGCAGTGGTAGTCAGTGTGGAGGTTGATATCCTCAGGGATATTCCTAGAGAGGGCAGGAAGACCTCGACGGAGAGCAGGGGGAGAGGCAATTCTTCAAAGAGGGTTGTCTTGAGGTGGAGAAGATGGGTCAGGGATAGGGATGGGGGGGTCGGTATCATGCTGGTAGGCTCAGGGTTGGCTATGTGATGAGTCCTCCAGTTCCAAGGGGTCCGGTAATGTGGGGGAGAGGGGTCAAGGGGGCTCAGCAGAGATGAAGGGATCAGTATCCCCTCTATCATCGCCTGTTCTCTCTGCTGAAATTTGGGAGAGTAGAGGCAGCGCTGGACTAGGAGGCACAGTTCCTCCACTAGTTCCAATGAGATCAAGAACCAACCTCCTGTTTCTGATAATTCTCCCTCAGATGTTTGGAGTGAGAGGTCCAATGAGCTCCCAGATGATCTTGTGGATACTGAGGAGAGGGATCTCCTCAAGGACTCGGTAGAAGCCCGCTGTTACAATTTCTTTCTTCTCTTATCTTTTGTACCTTTTCTTACTCTTTACTTTATACTTGACTCTAGCCTTTCACCTCTGCTTGGATAATCCTAATAGGATAAGTCCAATTCATATTCAGGCTGAGTCATACATCCTTATTCATGCTTACTTATTCCCACTTCATAATTGGCCTGATTACTCAGCAGTTACCTGTCATCATGAGTCATTCTCTTATCTTCTGACTCATCGATTATTCTTTGATGTTCCATCGCATTCTATATGACTTATCCATGGACAGCCTCATTTCCATTCAAGGCAGTATTCCCACACTGCCACTCATTCCTCTACACTATATAAGACCATCTGGACACTGCCATGTACTCTAGTCTAGTTCTTCCTTACAATCACATCTCCTGTGTTTGTCCCCTTTGTCAGACTCCTGAGTATTCTCTTCCACTCAGTCTCCCTGACCCTAGTCTTTGTCCTACTCTGAGTGGACGCTACTCTTCTGAACCTCTATGAGTATTCACTAGATGATACTCTATCCTGAACCCTTGACCCACTTGGACCTACCCAGTACAAGTGTAACAAAAGAACTAGACTCTATGATTGTGACTAGCTTCACTCTAGATCACCCACCATTTCATCCCACAGACATATCAGTTAACACCTTCACTAAGAACCTGACCCCGAACCAGAAACCCCTGAACCTTCTGAAACTTCAGAAGAAGTACCCTCTGATCTAGATGTCTCGATCCACAATGAACCAGCTGATCTCCCCAAACTCGATGGACAATTAGCATCCACTCTTGTCATCCCTAGAGTGCCTACTCCTCCCAGTCCCACTCCACAACCACAGACAGGTCAAGTCTTCTTCCCTCCCCTTGTATGACCCATGCTACCTATGTCAAGAACCATATCTTCTACGAAACCTACAGAACTCCATCTTGGAACTCCCGAAGACTATGATGGAACCTCTACCAAAGCTTTACCTTGGTTAAGAACAGTTCAGCTTTACTTAGCCATCAATGAAGACCTCTATAACACAGACACCAAGAAGATTGCCTATGTGCTGTCTTATATGAAAAAAGGAACAGCCCTTATGTGGGCTGCAATGTTCAGAGAAACAAAACTAACTGGAGGCAACTTTACTCTTGGGACATGGACAACCTTCGAAACATCCTTCAAGGATAGCTTTGATAACAAGGATGCTAAAGGAGAAGCATTAGCCTGGCTGGCTAAGACCCGAATCTATGAAAATCATTCGGGAGGATACAATCCCACACTCCAGAATTACATCACTAATTTCAAGAACAAAGTCGCCATTTCTGGAGTAAGTAACGATGATGTTCTTATCAACTATTTTGCTTCAGGAATCCCTGTCTCCCTGATGCAATGAATCCACACTATGGAGACTGTGCCAACTACTATCGAGAGTTGGTACACCAAAGCTGCTCACTTCACCATGGTTGAAGAAAGAGCTCTTGAAATCACCTCCAGACATAAGAAAGGTAATACCACCTTCACCCCGATGTTCACCCCTAGAGCCACCAAAGACCTGAACACTATGGATGTTGATCTCGTCACAGTGCCGAAGAAATTGACTGATGAAGAACAAGAGAAATGTTGAAGAGAAGGACAATGCTTCAAGTGTTGTCAAAAGGGACATATGACAAAAGACTGTAGGGTCAAATTTGAGAGGAAAACCCCTGCAATACCCCCTAAGGATATCAAGGTCGTTGAATCAGAAATAAAGGAAGAAGAAGAATAGGTTGTGGGCAGGGTGGCGATGGATTTTTAAACAGGAGGACAGAAGCAATGCATGTACCTCCTTCATCTTGACCATGTACTAGCACTAAAGCCATGCGAATCCCTATTCAACTCCTTCTCGCATCAGACATGGTCAAAGTTATCGCCACCTCTGCCCTGGTAGACTCAGGAGCCCAAATCTCATGTACAGACTGGAACTTTGTCAGAAAATACTATTTACCTCGACATTGACTCTCTTCACCAATCACTGTATGAAATGCTAATGCCTCTCTAAACAAAGGGGGGTTGATCAATTTTACCACTACCCTCTTCATTAATGTTAATGGACTCCTTCGACAAATGACTTTCCATGTTATGAACTGTGGAAAAGAAAACATTATACTAGGACTTCCTTGGTTAATGGAAACTAACCCTACAATCAACTGGAAGGAAAGAATGCTCCAAATCACCCCAGAAATGGATCAATCAGCCAAATTCGTAGCCCTTCATGAACAAACAAAACAGGAGAAAGAAGGGCTATATGCTAAAAGAAGATATTAAGCACCATCTCCAAGACAAGTCTCTGTAGATGCCTTGGCTGATGAACATCTTTTCACATACCTAGATTGAACTGAGGATGATATCATATGTGCTCAGATTGCTTTAGGAAGGGACATGTCACATTTGAAACCCCTCCAATCACTATCTGTCACACCATGAGGACTACCTATGGAGGGCTACTCCTTTTCCTCATGAAGGGGATCATCCATGGCTCAATGCCAACATATCAACGGCCACTTACGGAGGGAACTTGGATATGAGGCATCAATTCTGGAATAGAGAAGCGGAGGGAGCAACCTGGGGAGAGGAACCCATCGGAGACGCAGTCCCAGGATGGTGGAATGTCCAAGCACTGCCAATCCACTTGGAGGAGACCACACCCGCACCAGAGTGGCCCATGGATCCCGCATGGATGTGATCGCATCCATGCCCCCCTTTCCCTTGTTTCGGTATAAATCCTATTTCTTATCTGATGGACACACTTTTCCTTTAATTGCACCCTTACACTGGTGCGATCCTTTCTTCCCCCACTTATGCTTATCATTGTAACCCTTTGCCCTATGGACAGCCCCATCCCCTCTTCCTGTGATCTCTACTTATGGTCATAGTTGTTCCCACTCCCCTATAAATACGGCTGCCTTTGTACAGTAATTTCTTAACTAGATCTATGTTTAATCTACGTGGTATTTGGTTAAACTGCCATTCCTAAGTGAGGAATGCAGCAAGACTTACCATAACCATCCTGGACTTCTATCAGTCTCCTGTCAACTGCTGAAGTGACAGCTCGAACAAAGCTGTATCTTTGTGTCTTGGATCTATATCCGAAGATTGCATCACAAAAAATCTAGTTGAACCTCATTCACTCCTTGTTCTACCAAGAAGAGTCTAGTGGGCCTAAAGACCCCACTAGGGAAGATCCATCAGAATTTACTCTGCTGCTGATCTCCCATCAGAGGGAGAAGAACAACAAAATGTCGACAACTCCTACCAAAACCACCCAATCCCCGATTCATCTCGAAGACTTCGAATCAGAGGAAGCTCTGCTTCTCCTAGCTATCATCACAACCCCTGACCCCATTCAACCAGAACCTATTGTCGCCCTTCTGAGAGCCTACCCGCACCTCTGGCCCTTAACACTGAAACTGTTACAGCTGACAGGAATCCAACTCCTGTCCCACCTAATATAGCTACGTCGCACCCAACAGAACCAGAATTAGCCCTGGATATCAATCCACCCCTACCCTCCAAGAGGGAAAGGATCAGGATGTCAGAAAAGCAGGCGGGCCTACCAATAGATTTCTCAGGAGAATCTGAAGATGCAACATAGTGGATCATGACCATGAGCAACTACTTCTCCATGAATGACGATATCTACACCTACAACCAAGACAGAATCAACACTGCCTTGAACAAAATGAGCAAAGGAAGAGGAAAGACATTCTCGGAAGCATACTACAATCAGTGGGAAGCAGGAACAGTCTCAGACACTGAAGGCTGGAAAACCTTCAAAGAACAATTTCTCACGGTGTCTTCATCCAAGGAGGACCACTTGGACCACAGGAGGAAGTTAGCTGCTCTTAAACAGAAGGATAAAGACTCCTTCCCTACAACAAAAAGGTTGCAGGAATACACGCAGGACTTCCAGCTTTATGCCAGAAAAGCAAAGATGACGGATGACACCACCCTGATAGAATGGTTTGTCAGAGGCCTCAACCCATTGATCGCAGAAAAATTCATAGCCGTAAAAGAGCTGGAAACCCTCAAGGAGTGGATCGAAGCCACTCATAGACATATGAGACAGATCGAAAGAGTTCGAGACCTGAAAGGGAATCAATACAAAGCCGAAGCACGAGACCCTAACGCAATGGATGTCAACGTCATCAAACTATCCCCATTCAATCACACTAAACACATAAAAGAAAATCGCTGCTTTATCTGTCACAAAGTAGGGTGCTCTATCAGGAACCATCCGCGATCAGGAACATCTTCCCACACCAAATTCCAAAAGAAGGAACAAACCAAGGAAATCTCCACCACCTCTGCACCATCAGCAATTGCCGATTACATTAAGGTTCTTGGGAAGAAAGATGTAAAAGAAGAAGACGTCATCAAGATCCTCAAAGAAGTATATGAGGACCCAGTCTACCAAGGGGAAGAGGAGGAGGGAACTGTTGCCAAAATAAGCACAGAGGAACTCAGGAATCGAGTGGAATGAGCCAAGGGTTTTTAATCAGAAGAGCTCAAACAGTGTGTAACTCTCCTAAGACCTGGAATGTACAACCTATAGAATGAAAATCAATCACCATCCCCATTCAAATAATTCCAGGAACCACTGAACTAAAAGCCCTTGTCGACAGTGGAGCAACCAACTGCTTCATCAACG